>APFE031368106.1:116583-144823 GCA_000404065.3 Pinus taeda
AGTCTAAAAGACCATGTGATGATCTTTGGTGAAGAAAGAGAATGAATGGATACATTCGCAAATTATATACAACAACAACCATTAAACTATTACAGAGTGAGTCAAGAATCAATACAGATGAGAGTGAATAAAAAAGACATTACACATAAGCTCTAAACAAGAATTTATTTATTTTTCAAACAAGCACATAATCACACATAAACACATGCATTTCATAACGAATCTCCCTTAAAAAAGTCTCTCTTTATTATTATCAAGCCAAGCACACATTAGAATCACATATCTGCGACATTACAATTACATACGACATATATATCACTCCTACTACATATATCATTCCTCCAGAGTTTTGAATATAAAATGCAGGAACATGTGATTATAGGATGAGTCTAAATCCTGTGAGCATGTCGACCCTTCTCTCTATTCTCCTCTCTGCATGACTCGCCTTGCAACGTCTTATATATGTTTGGCCTATTTGAGGCTATCAAGCAATCCACTCCCTTGATGTATGATTCGCCTTAGAACGTCTTGTATAAGTTTGGCATATCTGAGGCTATCAAGCAATCCACTCGCTTGATGTAGTCATACTTAACTCCCACAACTTGACACAATTAAGTTTAACTATTCTTTGATCCAATCCATTCTAACTCAAGCCACTTAGTACTATCAACCCTTCTTTTGCACTAACATGACAATTCCAAAATAAGCACTTGATCCATATATTCTTCGACACACCGTGACAAAAATAAAGAACACATCATAATCCTAATCTATGAAAAGACTCATAAAAAATCATTACCTCAGCAAATTAACACTGAAATCTATATTCACATATTTACAATATATAATCTACCCTCATTATAAATTTGTGAAAAAATAACTAGAAACATCCAAATTAATTATGGCCACCAAGGTTATAATTTCAAAACAGATTCACCTATCAAATTTGACTGTTTTCAAACCTCCCAACAAATTTTCATAATTTCAAAAAAAAAACTTTGAGCATTTTATAAAATTTCAAATTTCAAACTATATTTGAAAGACAAATCACCCACCAGTTACCAGCAATTTTCCCCTCAACTCTTATCCCTCCTATCCCTCCCCTCCCTGATGGCCACCAAATTCGAAACCAAAATCTCATAGCTTACTAATCAGAATAAAGGTTCATAAGATAAAAGGTAGAGAAAGCAGGATTCACAGGGTTACAGTGAAGACAGAGTTAAAACCATCTTGACACCAAAATCACATAACGTACTAATAAGAAAAAATATTTTTGAGACAAAAGGTATAGAAAGTGGCAGCAAATAGGGGAGAAAGCAGGATTCATAGGGTCACAGTGAAGACGTGTTAAAACCGTGCTTGAAACCAAAATCAAATAATGTACTGATAAGAATAAAGATTCTTGAGATAAAAGGTAGAGAAAGCGGCAGAAAATAGGGGAGAAAGTGGGATCCATGGGGTTACAGTGAAGACGAGTTAAAACCGTCTTGAAACCAAAATCACATAACGTACTAATCAGAATAAAGATTCTTGAGATAAATGGTAGAGAAAGCGACAGCAAATAGGGGAGAAAGCAGCATTCACAGGGTTACAGTGAAGATAGAGTTAAAACCGTCTTGAAACCAAAATCACATAACGTACTAATCTGAATAAAGATTCTTGAGATAAAAAGTAGAGAAAGCGGAGAAAATAGGGGAGAAAGCGGGATTCACAAGGTTACAGTGAAGACAGAGTTAAAACCGTCTTGAAACTAGTGCAAAAAGATGGCCGCTCTTAGCCAAGCAGGTTGCATTTCAATGTAAGCGAGTATTAAATAATATAATAGTTCTTGAAGATTTCATGAAATTCCCTTCGCAAAACAATGTCCAAAAAGGATGGCTAAAGATTTTAGGAAAACGTTATTTTCTTGATTTTTCTTTTGCGAACTTGTCAGTTTTGTAAAGTCCGTGCCTTGTTATATTTCATGAACCTATCTTTCGCGAAATAACCAGAAAGCTTTCATAAATCAATAACCGCTACTGCAAGGATGTGCTAGAGATGCAAAAGAAATTCTTCAAAGATGTGCTAGATATGGTTAGATTCGATTTTGAAAAGAGAAAAGCTTACCGCAATATTGGGAAATCTTCTACCGAAAAAATACAACGAATCAAAAGGATCTAGAAGAATCCAATTCCTTGTCTGTGAAGCTTTTACTGCACGTATAATCCTGGCTTAAATACTAGGAGGAATAAAAATGCAGAAAATTTCTGCGATGATGCTTGCATGGAAAGATTTTTGAAAGCGCGTGGTAACGATGTAAAGAAAACGGCAAAGCAGGTCAGGTCATGTTTGGCCAAGAGGGACGCCATCCTGATTGGTAAATTTTTTGTGCTGATTGGTAAATATTTTGTGCTAATTGAAGAATTTAAAGATAGAATTTATGCATTCGTTTTTCAAACTGCTTCATAGCTAAAATCGTAAATCTACAGCAAAAGTGCTGAATCAGGATTAGGTCACATATTTATCCTGTAGAGCTTGATCGAGGGTTCCAAAAGGACTGTTTGTAGTGCTTTATTTCACACAATTCATGTCTCATCCAAAGGCTGACAAGAGCATTCTTCTGGCTTCGCTAAATGGCAATTGCTTTAAATATCAGTGTTCCTTCTAGAGGTTGAAAGACCTCGGAATCGTATGTGTTCTTCGTCCTCTCCTATTCAAAAATTCACTGATCGATTCCAGTGATGTAGGAGTTAACTTGGTAGAACGCAAATCAAATATTCTTTAGGGCTCTTTGGATATTACTTACCTCATCCAAGAGATTAAATATCGACTCGATTCCAGATGCTTGATGAATTACAAACGGAAAAACACTTGGCCTTTTCTTTGTAACCCGTAGGAAATTGGATAGTGGACGAATTCTCTGCCGAGCTTGCCAAAGGTAGTGCTTTTGTTGGTGGCAGAGATGACAAATCTCTGAGAGTAAGTAGAAGCCAGAATCATGAAGTCCAGAGCCCAGGTGTACATAAGCTTGGGCTCACTTGGGAGAAATTGGCGACTCGACTCAAAATTCACCATTTTGAGGCTAAACACTATTTTCCTTGGAAGAAGAATTTGAAAGGTGACCCAAAATCTCACTGGTTGAGATTTAATCACTTTTATATTCTAGACCGTGCTAATTTGAAAGGCGACCAAAAAGCAAAAGTTCAGGAAATATGAACAGATAGATTTTATTCATATATGGATGCCAACATTACAAAAAGGAATATTTTTCCTCAGATAGACTGCTGCAGCATTTAGTAGATATAAGTTAGCCGGAGCATAACAAATCTACAGGCTTCTTGGCATGTGAGCAGGCTGAGTCTAAAAGATCAAAAAAAACATTACAGACTAAAATATTGATCCGGCCACTTTAGGTTCACACCAGCGTCAAGCACCAATGTGCAGGCTTCTCGAATCACCTAAAGACTTTGAACTCGGCTCGTGTTGCAATCAGATCAGACAAAATGTTTGCAGATTCAGAGCAGGAGCGAAATTTGACTCAGACTTCTTGACCCTAAGACTCTCAATTTTCAAATGCCCCTCCTTCTTACAACTCTAGTATTTATAATCTCTTAGCAAGTTAACCGGTCAGAATTTTTACCAGAAACCTGCAGCAGCAGGAATCTCCTTTTGGTATGAATATCACGCAGGAAATCATATCCAAAGGACTAATAGTAAAGAGCAAATAAAAGATTCGGGCAAGTGGGTACTGTTATCTCAAAATCAAGCCTGATAGGCTGCTGGTTAGGTTGACTCTAAGTAACTATTTCAAACCAAGCTTTTGACTAAGGCTTAGCCTCCTTAGCCTGAGAGGGCTCTCTCAAAGGGTTATTGATTTTGACTATAAATAAGATGGCTAACTCTTGTGGGATAACATTAACAAATTTGATGGCTGGATAAACATTACATAAGTTTCCATTGGGCCTATGGAGTCAATCATACTTCAGTAAACTATGACACTACCTTTACATAGAAGTCAGGGCACTTAGCATTTAGATATTCAGAATACAACTCATATAAAACCACAGTTCATACATGCATACAGGAAGTCAGAGCACAATCAGTGAATTCTGAGTGATTACACATATATGCAACTGTAAAAGACATTTAGGAAAGAACAAATCACACATTCTGAACATGACAAATCCTTCATGAATCCTGAGAAGAAAAGAAGATGATTTATATTACTGAAAATGGTCTTTACATAAGCTAAAACAGTACTTCTGTTATCAAATTTCCAACCCTCATTACATTGTTGTTTCGGCTATATATAGAATCCTTATCTAACTAATTCGAGCTTCCTCCTCCAGCATGAGGGGAATTTAATAACTCGATCCTTATCTCTAATGACACCTATCAGCTATTTAACTGACTATTAAATACAATAAAGTGCTGACTGGAACTTTAAGAAAGTTCTAAATTAACTAGGACTCTAACTCTTTTTCCATGCCATAGAGGCTACTCCTCGTTCTTTAACACCTGGTCTTCTTTCAAATTGGATAAGCTGGATATTTAATACTCCATCTTGACCTTGAACGTAGAATCTCTAACTGCCCAGTAGTAGTAGGTGATGTCCCCTGCTTCTCGGTCCCTGTTTTCCTCAATCTGCTCGAATATACAACAGCATGTTTGAAGCCTTTAATAACCCAAAATATGGAACATTGTCACGTTTTTGATGTGTTGTAGGTTGCATTGATGGACATGTGGGTAGGCAAAATTTCCTTGTATACGACTCATTAAATGCCTTTTGAACGGTGATAAAAGGACTTTATAACAGAAATTTTAGACTTAGTTTAAAATATTTCACCTTTTTAAATGGACACCTGTTTTGGTCTGAATGGCTATTGTAGCTCCATTTGATGTCTTGTGTACCCTTAAGGTGTCTCTCTTTCAAAATCCCCGTTCATAATACAAAATCGCTGCTCTGCGTTTAAAATCATCACCTACAGCAGTTTCGTAGCGCGCTACGAAACTGTTGTTTTATTTAAAACAGCTTGATTTTTTACCCGAGAACTTATATCACCCAATCATTGATTGCCAAAAACTCCCTTTGATGTTTCATATGTGTAGCAGGGATTTAAATGTCTTCAAAACAATAAGACTAAGCAAAATTAACAAAAAGCAAATTTATTTATTAGGTAACCGGCTTAGCTCTGCCTTCAGGTCTCTAGCAGCTTTCTGCAGTTGGTTAATCTCCTCTTCAGCTGCTTCTATTTGGCTCTTCATGGCTGCCACATAATCTCCTTGAGATGTGATGGCTGTTTTATTTGTGCTGCTCTTTTGCCGAGGTCGTGTCCCTTCCCCTGTTTCTTCTGTTCTTGGCAATGCTTCCTATACTTGCTGGAATTTTCTTGTCATAGATCTTCTAGGTTTAAAAATAAATTCCTGGGCTGGCTCATCAAATTTAAGCCTCTTTGAGGCCTTGGTTTTCTTAACACTTTCTTGTGGTGACTGTGTCAAATCAATTTGAATTGGTTTAGACTGCTCTAATTCAATAGCCTATAATAAATCATTTAGGCTTGCCTTAGACACAGGGCTCTCTTCAACAGCTATAGCTTTACCTTTTTCTTTATTTATTTGGCTTCTTTTCCTTATACTTGAGACTGCTTCAGATTTGCTTGCTTCATGTACAGTCTTCTTACCCTGAGTCTTTTCCTTTGTTGATTGCTGAGGTTGTTCTTGAATGATTAGTGGCTTCACTGGTTTTGGTAGCTGTGGCTTGGTTTGCTTTTTGGCTCTTGCTTCCCTTTGAAGCTCATCTATGGTGAACTCTCTGGCTGGTTGTGGAGTAAGGCTAGTCTTGCTTTGGAATCCAGCCATGAAAATAAAAGAATTCCAGTCTCTGCCTATCTTTTGGAGGCCATCTAAAACTAGCAACTTAATCAAACCATGATGAAATAAAGAGGTTTCATAGTCCTCTTTCCTCAGCTGCACCTTATCACACATCTTACTTAAACTGTGAAACAAATAGAAAGGAATGTCTAT
Source organism: Pinus taeda (assembly GCA_000404065.3). NCBI lineage: Eukaryota > Viridiplantae > Streptophyta > Pinopsida > Pinales > Pinaceae > Pinus > Pinus taeda. Next base: position 122,587 of record APFE031368106.1, read on the forward strand.
GGAGACTTTCCCGGTGAAATGCAAGAGCAATTTAAAATGGTAAGAATAGACTTGTACCTTCCTTCACAGGTCAAGTATTTCTGTATGCAGGTGAGAAGAAGAGCATAATGTTCCTTGACATAATGTCTGGGCACTGATTTTGTTAAGTCTTCATTTACATATGCCTCCTTTAAAAATTCCTTACAAGGATTCATATCAAATTTAAAATTCTTAAACCATTATTCCCGTCCTCTTGGGATCTCTGTTACAACAGCTATTACTTCTGGAGAAACCTGTATTTCTAACATGGCTACCTTCGAATTCAAACCAGTGAAATTTAGCGCAAATTCCTTAGTTACCTGTGCATGTCCTCCTTGTAGCTTTTTACAAAAGTTCCAGCACCCAGCATCTTTGAATGCTTTCTTCATGCCTTCATCCCTCAACGTTATGTCCAGGCCTTCAGGTTCATTCCTCTGACATTTACCGGATCTGTGTTCTTTTCTCTCCATTTTTTCCTTTGAGATCTTCACAGCCAAATTCTAACAGCTCCGGTCGAGATGGTGATTCAGCTCCTCTTTTTTTATTCAGCCTCGCTTGTAATCAGGCTTGCTTGAAATCAGCCTCGCTTGAAATTCAAATTGAAACACAACTGGTCACTCATGCAGCACTCACGACCATTATTAAGGACTATGCACAGTAAAATCTCTTGGGAATGATATTTCTGTGCATATCAACAATCTATTGGTGGAGTAGCGGCAAATGAACGTTCAAACATGATACAAGAGGTACACAAACTGACATGAGTAGACACAAATGCTGACTCACCTATGGACTTGACATTTCGGGAAAGATTCGTTGCGAAACGCACGAATCCATGATTTCACAGCGCTGTTAGTTATAATTTTTAATGATGCACTGCGAAACTGCCTAATCATGACACGCTGCGAAAATTCTAGACCATGATTACGCTGCGAAATGGGCAAATGAGATTGTGCTGCGAAATCATTTAAAGACCCGGTGACTCGGATAAGACAAGATATGACTATGGAATAATGATGAGTGGAAGAGAACCAATAGGAGTGGAGTATGATCTAAGTTAAAAACCTTTAAAACTTCAAATCCTAAGTGAGAATAATAAAATGAAATCAACTTTAACACAGACCTTTGTCATCAAACTAGGACAGGCAATTACATGCATCAAACTTTTAGTTCTAAGTGATAACAAAAGGGATGAATAAAAGAATGACGAAGATGTGTGGCCACTCATTCAAAAGCTGTAAAAGATCCTAGTTCAAATAATATTTCCAGAACTTGACGAGGAAGGAAAAGTCATATTGGAACCTAAAGCAGTCACAGAAACAAGAACCTGACAACTATGAAATTGATCAATTTCAGAGTATCTCATCAAGTGGAAGAACTTACTCACTGAAGATTCCACATGGGAGGATGATAATTTTATACAGAAGCATCCAGAACTACTCAAGCATTGAGGACAATACTTTTTTAAGGAGAGGGGCATGTTAGGTCCCTATACTACTAGTTTAACACCTTATTGTTATTAGTGCAACCCCATTATTATATTCTTGTTCCCATGTAGTCCCCATATTGTTATTATTTTGCCCCATAGAAGCCCACTATTGTTATTGTTGTTCCCTTACATTATTATTGTTATTTTGGCTCTGATTATATTATGACCCCTTAGACTCCTATATATAGAAAGGAGGTCTTGTCATTTGTAGCATCCAAGAATTATTCATTTGTGTAATGTAAAGGAGGTTTCCCCCTTGAAAAGGCTAAATTTTAAGGTGTTGATCTTTCTTTTCTGTCTTCTTGTGAGTTGGTTTCATAACAGACAAACCTTCAAACTCACCAGAACAAGATCACAAGCATGACAAAGAAATCAATATGCCAAAAGATGACCGCTGGTCAAACAAGAAAAAGGGTGAAAAGACTTCACAAGAGCTCATGGGGTGAGCTCGAGTGTTTGTAACCATCAAAGGAAAAACTAGGAAGGCTTTGAAATTTGGATGCAAGCCAAAATTTTGGAGGGTGTTGCAACCGCTATAACACCTTCCTATATATTTACCTCATTCCATAAGAACCGGGTTAGTTTTGGGTTGGATTTTGGAGAGCGATTATGCTCTTATGCTACTGTAGTGACTGGTCATCATCTCATGCGTTTAGGATGATTGGAGGTGCATATTGTGACAAGGAAAGTAAAAGTCAACAACTTGGAGGAGTTCTTGTACAATATTAACTGCTACTTATGGTTGTAATCTCCTTCCATTTATATTAATGCAAATAACTCATTGCTTTCCTATATATGATGTTGTTATTTCACCTATTTCAATACCATGTTGATCTATTGAATGAAGTACTTATATGACATTACAAATCTTGTAGTTCCTTGGCTTGTGTTATCTAAATGTGCAGGTACTAATTTTGGCATTCAGAGCTGGAATTTGAGCTTCCAAGCTAAAGGAGCGAAGTGTGCGAAGGATTCCAAGTAGACCTCACTCTCTCATCTATTTACTTTAAGGAAAATAATTGTGTTCCTTATCTCTCTATTGTTCTAGGTTAGCCACTGACCTAGGTGAGATACTTTTGTCTACTATCATAAATCTCACATAACAAATTAGTGACCATACTGGGGATTGGAGTATTCCCTTGATGTTATCCTTGTCCATTATGTTTGATTATCTCCCTAACTTACCTATGTTGGATCATCCAACCAAGAACAAACCTACGAAGTGATTTCATTGAGCCCTTTTTGCAATTTTTGTGTTGAAATCCTCTTTCCTAGGCCCAACGCACCCCATGTGTCTTTGACAGAGCGTTGCACCTCAACCTAGCCCACTCTGCACCAGTGTTGCAACGCACTGGTGCCTCTTCTGCACCAATGTTGGCCCTTGTTTTTGCATGAGTTTTTCTTTGGTTCTTGAACCTATCTTTGGTCAGCTTACTTCCAACAAAACTTCCTTGAGTCTTCAGTGTCTTTTGGTCTCTCTAAAGCCTTCATTTTGTTTTCATTTGTGTTAATTACCTTTGGTAAGAATTGGTTTTGATTTTTCTTTGTTCTTATCACTTGGTCACTTGCAAACTATTTTCATTTGGTTTCTAGTTGCGTGGATGAATTATTGTTTTAGTCCTCATTCTGAAAAGTGTAATTGAATCGGTAATTGAAAATTTGCATCTTAGTTTTCTCCATTTCTAAAAGTAAGTGTGGTGAAAAGAAAAAAATTGCATCAACATTTAGGGTTTTTCATGTGCATTAGCATAGGAATAGTTGCATCAACAAGGAAATTTCATCTTGCATCATGTTTGTTGCATATTGTGTGTTACATCTTGATTGTTTCTTCCCTTCCTTAGCTAGATTTTCATTGAAAGAGAAAGTATTTCTATTTTCTCATGCTAGATTTTTCATTTTAGGATATTCAAGTGACATTTGTGGTGAGCCCTAAAACTGAAACATGATCAAAGATAAACAATAAAATTTATTGAATCAACCTAAGGAGCATTTGTAACATTAATGCAAACATTTAGAGGTCTAGGCTAGAGACGTGTTCTGACATTGTTAAACGTAGGAGATGTCATTGTTTGCGAGAGCTGCATCCCGGGGGTGAAATCCCATTCCACGTATGTAAGTGTATAGGATTGTTCTCCATTTAACTTTGGATATATCGGATGGTGCTCCACGCATGATAAGTATATGAGAACACTCTCATCAAACGATTACGCATTAGACAACACTAATATAGACTGAACTCCCACATACCATTGATTTTCATAGCTCCCCTTATGCTTCCCATCTTTCTTTTTTCTTGTTGTCATTCCTTAAGAACATGGGTTGTGTACTCTTTGTTATAGCTTATTTAATTTGGAGAATTTTCCTCATTAAAATCCTACACCAACAAATTTTAATGGTTTTCCATAAATTCAAATTCTTTCTCTGCACAAGAACCATAACTTCCTAAGAAAGCCATCCTCTTCCCCAGCTATGAAATTTGTGTCTTTGACTCAATTTTCTCCTTTTTCTTTTCATCATATTTACAATGTCTTTTATGAGAGAACCTCGGGTGGGGTTGTCACAGTCCCCTCCCCTTTGTGGGAACACCGCCCTCGGTGTTCTTCCACCAATAAGCCATATCAAAATTTCAAAATGTAAAACATAATGTTCCATGGAGCTTTATATACATAGCTCTATATAGTATTTATAGTTTATACACACTTTCTTCACCTAACAAACAAGAAACACAAATTTTCTTTCATGGCATCAACCATTTCCCACATGGCCTCCTTTGGACCAAAGTGCTTCCCTTGCACCTTGACTTGTTCTATGGCTCAATTATGGAGCTTGAGAATCCTCTGGTCTAGAATGCACATTGGTTCTAGCTGTAAATATCCTTTCCATTCCACCTATAGCAAAGACCAATCAATCACATGATTAGAGTTTGACACATATATTTTAAGCAAGGTAACAAGGAGAACATCATGAAATTAATTGACAAAGGTAAATCCCACCTATATTATAATGGTCCAATCCTTTCAAGGACTTTGAATGGTCCATAATACTATGGTTCTGTTGTACTGGCTACAACCACCCTCCAAAATTTTGCCTTAGCCTATTTTGGAGCCTCCCTACCAACCTTCACAGCAACTTGCCTTGCTTCGTCAAGTCCTCAAGCTCAGTGTCTTTCTTTCTCAAAGGCAACCTATCGATCACAGTCTAATCTTTTCCCTTCACAGGTTGCTCATCCAGACTTGGTCCAGTTGCAGGATAAGCAACTTCTCAGTGAAATTTGTGCATTTCTAGAGAGAAACTAGCCTTCCCTCCAGGAATTGTGCAATTCCCTCTGATAACCTGCTGGGCTCTAGGATTGTGCAATCCTGTAAGCCTACCCTCCTAGCAGGATTTACGCAATTTTTCCCTTCAACAAGTAGTTTAGCCCAGGATTTGCCCAAATTTGGGCAGCAGTCATCTGTTGGGCCCAGAAATTAAACAATCCGCTTGGGCAGTCAGCCCAACTTACAGTCAGGAATGCACATTTTTCTCCAGTAGTCAAGCAGTCTCTTGCATGTGCAGCTGAGTTGACTAGTTCCCTCCAGGATTGAGCAAAATAGACTTGCATGCATGGGTTGTCTCTCCCAAAGTAGCATGCAAAGGCATCCCTTGTTTTAGGGATCTATGTTTAGTAGTTGGAGGTTACATGCAAGGAACCATTCAGAAACCTCCTTCCAAGTGTCGCTTCCCCTAGATTTGTGGCATGCACGTCACAACCTCAATGTTATCATAACTCATCAACTAGACGCTACAGAGATCATTCCTCAAATCAACCTTGTAACTCTGGCATCCCACATCACATCTAGGAGCAGTCAGCACACTTAGATCAGTTGTTTAGGGGTAAGCTCGCTTCCCAAGTTTTTTTTGTTTTCATTGGTGGGAGTACTGTTTTCTTGATTTATTCAAACGCCTCTTCTCATTTACATATATTCTAGCTTGTCCGAGTTCTGTTTCAATTTTTGTTTCTATCTCACTGCTGCCGCATGCATGAAATTGTTTTGCACAGATGTTCACCCAACCGGCGAACATCCTCACTCACATGCATGTTGATCTATTTGCTCAATCTTCCATTCATGTTTTGCATGCACTATTTATCACTTCTACTATCACTTAGTGTCGCCATGCATTTCATCGACTTACTTGCTTTCAGTTGCTTGTCGGAGAGTCGGGGCAACCTTGGCCTAGTCTCTGGCTTCACCAAGGCTCCATTGCACAATTTGGAGAAGGAAGGCTCACCATCCTATCTAGATTTGTGCATTTTGGCTTAGAACTGACCTCCTAGACTGAATTGCGCAATTTTGGAGGTCAGTGGCTACTTGGCCCGAAAATTTGCGCAAATCTGCCCCTGGGCCAGTAGTCCTTCCAAACTGGGATTGCTCATTGCGAAATCCCGGTAGCCAAATGCCCAACTAGACTATGCGTTGCGCAGTTCCAGCAATTAGTAAGTCTCCCAGTAGCTCGAACTATGCCTTGTGCAGTCTTGGTAGTCAGTCTCTGGATCTCCCGACCGAAATTGCGTAGCCTTCATGATCATTCACCCAGGTATGTTGCAAGTCAGCTCTCATGTTCATTTTGGTTTTCGACTAACAGATTGCTTGCTATGAGCGTTTCCATGTCGCCAGGTATCACAGGGGTTCATCTACCTCTCAAAAGTACAGGTACAATGGTTTCCAAGAGAGCAGAGATGAAGACACCGTTCAGGGCACGCTTGGGGATGCAGTCGATCAAGTTTCCATGGGCTTATCTACTCACGAAGACATCAAGTTGTTCATGGAAAAGGACACCAAGAAGCATCATGAATAGTAGCTGAAGGCAGCATACCGAACGCAATGAACACAACAAATGAAACGAATGCAACAAATGCAAGAGGAAGGTTGTTGACAACATAGTGGCAGAGAAAAGTTGCAAGATAAAACATATCCACTGATAATGAAAGAAGCTTTGGAGACTCAGGATATGAAGTGACGATGCGACATGAAGATCACGCGAAGGCAAAAGATGGAACAAAGAAGGAGTTGCATGTGTTGAAGCAACAACTCAGGAAGAACATGAAGCTACATAGACAATCCAATGTGTTGTAGCAGAAATAGGAACAACAGTGGGTGCAACATGCACTCACGGATGAAATTGTGCCAATACAAGTTAAGGATCCATCCCAGCAGCTGACATAGAGCAAACATGGTGAGTAGTGTTGTTTATCATGTGAATAGGATCTAGCAGCATGCATGTCATTGAGCGCATGCATGAAATCCAATCCATTCAACACACTCACCAAGGCCAAGACAAGAAGAAAGTCCAACTGGGGCTAAACATGTACTTCGGCAAGTTGATGTGCATGACCACCAACACACACTTAAAGATCAGCGTGAACGCTATGCATCATTGTGTTACTGGTTCAACCATACCTAGAAGACCATGCACATGTTAGTAGATGAGTTGGATGAAGGGGAAAAACCAATGCACCGGTTGCAACAGAGGCAAGAGTTCACTTCAAAAAGATGTACCATGAGGTGCATGCACACCATCACAAACGACCATGCTTGGCATCATCTCACCACCTTCACCATCATAAGCATGTCAAAGAGTTGGTCTCATCACATTGGATCGAGTGTTAGTGATGTCTTGCAAGGCTTCTTCAAGCCATCATTGCCTGACATGAGTACATGTGCATTGTAATGTTGAGTCATGTCAAGTGTAATTCAAGTGTCAATAGTTGGATGTAACAGTCATAGAGTAGGTGAAGATTCATGAGGGTAGTTGAACTGTCACAAAGCGGAACGTCAAGCCCCACCCTTTGCTATAAATAATCCTTCATAACTCATTGTATGGGATTTTGGTCATCCAAGCTTCTACTAAGACTATCTTGAAGAAGACTTGGACAATATTCTAATGCGCCTTGGCTTCTCCACTATACAAAGCTAGTATATCTCTTTGGAGGAGCAGGCGGATGTGGCTCTAACGTTCCACTGATGGGGTTAGCAGGTTTACATGGTGTATTTTATGATTGTGACTTACACTTCTTTATATTATAAAATCAAACACATTTTCATGCATATGTTGTTATTGTAGTTGGACTACTCTGGTTGCCTTAATGATATAAGTTGTTTAACTTATGTACTTTTGTATGAACTGATTCACATGCAATTATATGAATCTTGTTGTTAATGTGTTGCATATGTTGTTAATGATGTCACCATCCATGTCGAATGCTCTGTCGAACACCAGACAGACCTTTCTCTGAACCTTGTAATATCAACTGTCACACTCAACTCGGACTAATTCATGAGTGTTGTTCATGTTATCTTACCTTGTATCTTGGTACTACCACATCTGTGTCAATTTCTCTACCGGAAGCTATGCACGTCCTTTGTGTGGTGTGTTCCTAGTCGAGTTGGGATTAATCCCATTCAACCTGGAACCCACCTTCACCTTCCTCTCCCTTTGGAGCGTTGGAACCTCTCATACTCATTCCTTGACTCACTGCATCAATCACACCCTTGCTACTGACAAAGTCATCTTACTTGCCTTTGTGCAACATCATGGTCAAGGCATTACCTTACGACCCACTGCTGGGACTCCTACAACAAACGGTCTGAGTTCTAATTGGGACTTCTTACTGGGGAGATCCCCTTGACATGTTGGCGGGTCCACCACTGTCAATAGGTTCCAATTTGGCACACGTCCCAATTCTAGGGGAACTCCTTCTAGGTTTAACTCGTAAGTAAACATGTTCTCCAACTTGGAATTATTTATGCATTCTATGTTGATTTGCATAGCTTTTTCTCTATCATGTGCCACATTGAAGTTTTGATTTATGTTTTAAACCTATTGTTCTATATGCTTAACAATATCAAGTCATATATGGATTATGTTAACTGGGTCACTCCAGCTAATGGGAGTTTTACAACTCCTGCCATAAAATTCCTTGAAGGAGCTCAACTTTATGGACTCTTGGTTTCCATTATTGTATGCAAAATTCACAATTGGAAGATATTCTTCCCATCTCTTTGGTTGATGCATCACATACATCCTTAACATGTCCTCAAGGATCTGATTGACCCTCTCTAATTTCCCATCTATTTGTGGATGACAAGTCATACTAAATGTTAATTTTGTTCCCAATCCTATAAATAATTTGTTCCAAAACCTGATAGTGAACCTAACATCTCTATAAGACACAATCTTCTTGGGGATGCCATGTAATATCACAATATCCTTTATGAATATTTGTGTTATGTTACTAGTGGAATTGGTGGATTTGACTGTCACAAAATGAGCTACCTTGCTAAGCTTATCCACCACTACCATAATTGTGTCATGGTTCTTAGACGTTTTTGGAAATACGGTAATGAAATCCTTAGAAATTACCTCCCACTTCCACTCTGGAATGGGGATAGGATGCATCAATCAAGTCAGATGTCTTCACTCAACATTTACTTGTTGGCACTCTATGCACCTTGCCACAAAATCAACCACTTTATTTTTCAAATTCGACCCATAATAAGACCTTTTGATGGTTGTAAGGGTCTTTTGAAAACATAGATGACCCAAATAAGGCTTATTTTGAAATTCCTTCATTATTAGCCCTTTTACCTCACCATGTTTAGGCACATAGATCCTACCTTTGAACTAGATTAAGCCATCCTCTAGGAGGCTATACTCTTCGTCCTCATCATGCTGCAACAATTTTTCTCTCACTTGTTGATATTTCTCATCCTAAAGTCCATCACTTCTAACTTCTTCTGTCAAATTCATTTTAGAAAAAAATATTATTGCTAAATGAGTTGCCTAAATTCTTTGTCTCAGAGCATTAGGGATCTTGTTTTCCTTAACTTTTATGTAGTTGATTTCAAATTCAAATTCACTAAGCATGGAAAGTCATCTTGCTTGCCTTGCATTCAGCTTCGATTGTTCAAAAAAATACTTAATTCTCTTATGGCCTGTCATGAGTGTGAATTTCCTACTGAGGAGGTAATGCCTCCACATATTCAAAGCATGAATGATGGTAGCCAACTCTAAATCATGAGTGACGTAGTTCACCTCATGCTCATTTAAATTTCTGGATTCGTAGCATACCGCTTTCCCTTCTTTCATCAAGGTTCTATCGAGCCCTTACTTGTAGCCATATGTACATATCATGAAATCATTATTAGGATCTGCAATTCTCAGTACTTGTGCATTGGTGAGTAATTGTTTTAATTGTTCGAAGCTTTCTACACATTGTGAGGTCCACTCAAATTTCTTCCCTTTTCTCTATAATGTTGTAACGGGATGGCCTACCCTAGAGAAATTTTGAATAAATATCCTGTAGTATCCTGATAAACCCATGAATGACTTGACTTCATCCACATTCCTTGGATTTGGCCACTCCCTTATAACTTTAATCTTCTCAGGATCAACTATGATTCCTTCCTTGGAGACGATATGTCCTAGATAGTGTATCTGTGACTAGAAGAAGTCTGATTTGTTGAGTTTTGCATATAACTTGTGCTCTCTCAACAACTATAGTACTATAGCTAGATTTTTCTCATGTTATTCTTATGACTTTGAGTACATCAATATGTCATCAACAAACACAATGACATGCTTGACCAAATAACAATTCAAAACATTTTTCATTAGGCACATAAATGTATTTGTGGAATTGGTAAGTCCAAAGGCTACCACTATGAACTCATAGTACCCATATCTCATTTTGAACATGGTCTTATGAATGTCCTCCTCCTTGATTCTCATCTAATGGTATCCAAATCTCAGGTCAATTTTAGAGAAAACTACTGCTCCTCGTAACTAATCAAAGAGGTCAATGATTCTTGGGAATGGATACATGTTCTCAATAGTCACTTTATTTAGTTTTCTATAGTCAATGCACATTCTAAGAGTTCCATATTTCTTCTTCACAAGCAATATTCGTACTCCCCACAAAGACACACTTGGCCTTATATATCCTTTGTCGAGCATTTCTTTCAGTTCAACCAACCTTGGGGTGCTAATTATGTATGACACCTTTGTTAGGTAAATTTGACTCAGGATAGAGTCAAAGTTGACCAGGTTAAATAGTGATGGTTTTGGGGCACATGGTATTGTGCACCCATAGTATTCTGCCCGTGGTATTATATGTAATGGAGCTTATAAAAGGCTGGAAAGACTTCATTGTAATGCAATACCTGGAGGTGAGCGGTGAAGGCTCATGTGGTCGGATTGGCCATGGTTTTGGCCAATGCTAATAAGATCTTATTAGGTTGGGTTTTTCCCCGGATTTGGGGTTTTCCCGAATAAACATTTGTGTTTATGTGTTTATGGTTGTTGCTGGTTATTTTTTATATTTATTCCTCTCAGTAATTATTTATGCTATGCAGTAAATTTCTTAACAACTGGTATCAGAGCCAGATGTTAGCTTCAAAGGGATTCTTTGATGCCAGGGTTTATAGTGCCTGATGAGATCAATGCAACCTTTTTATAGATCTGGGTTTGAAAATAATGGTGGAACAATCATACGTGGAAGAACCTCGAGGAGAATGTGCGGAAGATAATGTCGTAACTGTCAGGGATCGCAGTGCATTTGCGATATTTGCCGGTTTGGGACATGCTGATGAATTGTTCGGGATTCATGCGGCTATTTAAAGAAGGTTAGCAAAAGAAAATTGTTCGTGCAGCTTCGAAAATTGTTCCTTTTCTACTACGTGAGGCCACCGGTGTTGGAATCTATGAGGTTCTCGGGCTCACAATTGGAGTGGTTTGATAGAATTTTTTGAGCAAATCAAATTGGGAGAGAATGGATTAGAATCGCAGCAACAATAAACCCAAAAAATAAAAATAAAAAATAAAGTCTGGGTTAGACCTAGGTGATAGTGGGGATGTCGGGTTAACAATACCCCGAGTAAAAACTCTGAGGGGGGAAAGAGCTAGAGTGAGCGGGATTGTCTCACTTAGCAGGTTTGGCTGGAGTTAGTCAAGGAACCCCAAGTCAAGTTTAAGGGGGGAATTCGTAGGTAAACTTGACTCAGGATAGGGTCAAAGTTGACCAAGTTAAACAGTGATGGTTTTGGGGCATGTGGTATTATGCACCCATGGTATTCTGCCTATGGTATTATATGTAATGGAGCTTATAAAAGGCTGGAAGGACTTCATTGTAATGCAAGACCTAGAGGTGAGCGGTGAAGGCTCACTTGGTCGGATTGGCCAGGGTTTTGGCCAATGCTAATGAGATCTTATTAGGTTGGGTTTTTCCACAGATTTGGGGTTTTCCCAGATAAACACTTGTGTTTATGTGTTTATGGTTGTTGCTGGTTATTTTTATATTTATTCCTCTCAGTAATTATTTATGTTATGCAGTAAATTTCTTAACAACCTTAGACATTGGTGTTGCTATAGGTACCAGATTGATAGAAAAATCTACCTCTCTGCAAGGGGGAAATATAGAAAATTTCGTTGGAAAGACATCTACAAATTGATGCAAAATAGGGTATCTTTGCAACAATTCAGCTTCTTCTCCTCTTGTGCTCTGGTCGACATTCTCTTCCTTGGTAATATATACTACAAATAAGGTGCATCCTTTCATATCATTGTTTCTGGCATCCATAGAAGTAACTAACCTTATTGAAATGGGATTTTCTCTACCTTGCAAAACTCTTTTCCTTCCTTTCTTATCCAAGCACTCAATTGTTTTCTCGTACAAATCCACTTTGATTTTGTGCGAGTACAACTAGTCCATTCCCAAAAATATGTCATATGTTCCCAATGGTAATATATTCAAGTGGGTGCTTGTTTGCATGCCTTTAAGATCGAATGCACATGACCTTACCCAATGGTTTATCCTTCCCTTTGTTCCAATTTCCAATTGAAGTAGCCAAGGTTCTTCATGCAATTATCTGACTATATTTCATTTCTCAATGGGTTATGCACTATAATAGCTATAATTAGGACTTGGATCAATTAAAAATGAAACAAATTATTTTTGCAGTGTACCTTCCATCTCAATGATGGATGCTTGGTGATGTTCTTAGCAGTTATCCACTGCGGCGTAGATTCTAGGCATACTCCGAGCTACCTTAGCCACCATGCTTGCCTCCTGAACACTGTAAATCCTTGGCCCTATGTCTTGTTAGTGTGGGCAGACTCTTATTCTATGATTCTCACTACAAGTCCAACATTTCAGTAGCTCATGGCCTTCAAACTTAGGGGGATTTTTCATTGGTTGTTGCATCGTTTTCCTAACAGCAACATTGGCCTTCTGCTCAAGCTGTTTCATCTAAGCTAGGTGTTTACCTTCCTTTCTTTCTAGGCCTCTCCTGGGCCAATTTCTCTTGTTTTCAATGTTACCCTTGGCCTACCAATTACTTCTGGTATCAAGCCTACATTGGGCTTGCTCATAGCAATGTCCTAGCTTCTTAATAACTTCCTTCAAGGTTTAATGTTCCAATAACTCAATTTTGTCCTTAGATACCACCGACAATCCACTAATGAATCTTTGTATTTTGGCTTTTTCGTCCTTAATATATGGCACATATTTCAATAATTATAAGAATTTGGTGACATATTGATCACTGGTTAATTGATGCATTATGATTTCATAAAATTCTTTCACCTTGCTATCATATTTGCATTCAAACAAGTATTATTCTATGAATAGCTTCTCAAACTCTCTTTCAATAGTGCCCCTTACATTTTTCAGGCCCTCCCACCATATGTTGACTTTTCCTTTCAATTTGTATTAAGCTACTCTATTTTTCATGTCCTCAGAATAGTCATGTATCTTGAATAATTTCTTCATTCCCAGTGACCATGATTTTGCATCTTCTACTTTTTTCATGTCCCCTTATAATTTAGGTGGTTTTGCCTTCTTGAATTCATTAGGCATGTGATCCTTTTCCTTGCATCCCGAATGGTGATGATAATAGCGAGAATGATGGTACCTCCAAGCAGCAGAACTAGACAGTTTATTGGAATGATGTACTTGCATGCTAGTTCCTCCCTTGGGGGTGCTCAAAGGCTCATCCCTAGGTGATTTCCTCACTCCCTTTTCGGTGTCACTTTCTAGGAATTCTACCATCTTCCCCATTGGTATTCTCTTCTACTTCATGAATGATTTTCCTGTCTCTATGAGTAGCCCTCCTTTCAGTTTCCTTTGCCTCTTCCAATTTGAAAGAATTTGTAGGATGAATGCATTAATATCATATTTCCTTTCTTGGGCTCTTACTAGCCTCTCATTATCTCCCTTAAATCTTATCGTCTTATCCCTTAGGCTTCTCAAGGTGTCCATCCAATCTAGGGAGTTATTCCCTTCCCTTTGACTAACTAATCCTTCCTCTTTTTTTAGTTCTTGCCTTGTCACTTCCATGTTGTGATTGATCGGAACTATACTCAACCATACTAGTCCTCATGGCTATGTTACCTTTAATTTTTTACAGTGCTTGCACAGTGATATCAACCACACACATTGTTAGACACATAATCACAAGTGTAATTCTACCATGTATGATTCTACCACAGAAGGTTATGCTATCATAAACAACCCAGTTAGTGTGAAAACATAATCATGATTCATATGCAATAATAATTTAAACATGTAATTATAATAGTCAACAGTAAATCCAATATAAACAACACTTGGTAATTCAGAACACCTAATAATCACTTAGTATATTTCACTATCATTAATTTCTCGTGATTAAACCCATCCAGTCCAAGTGTTGAACTTTTCTTTGATACCACTTTGTAACATATCCATGCTACCTACCTAGATTAATAGGGTCATCACTAGGCAGGTCTAGCTCCCATTGTACGGTCATGGGAACAAAAATATAATGCTTTGATCCCTTTTCCCTTAATTTTTTCTACACATAGGAAACAATGGTCGCATGTCTCCCACTACCACGCGACAGTCTTCCATGGGCCCACCTAACAATCAGTTAAGCGGAAGGGTCAGAAGCACATAAATTTTCCCCATATAAAACTACCATCAGACGTTCTAACCCCTGACCTAGGAATAAGTCAGAGTCAACCAATCTCATGATCATAGAACTCTCCTCCTTCACAGCAGCCTGACCCTCAACTTCCAACCAAGTCAGATCAGTATGGGAGCCTTCCTCCTTCATGATGGCCTGACCTCCAACTTCCAACCAAGTTAGGGTTGGCATGCCATGCCTCATTGTTGCACCCTTTCAGGCAGGTACGCTACCTAACTTCCAACTTAGTCAGGGTCATCATCACTCCTCTTTTGTGATCACCGTAACATCGGTTGTGACCTCTGATCTCCAATCTATCCTTGGGACTTATATAATCCTCTTGGTATGTGTGCTTGGCTGCGTGATCTCAACAGTGAATCCAAGGTTGACATGCTTAAGTTTTATCTCCCCGAATTAGGATAATGTTTATGATTTCTACTCGTTATAAGGTATATATGCACTTATTTGTGTTAAGGTAGCTCACTACCCATGTCATGGCACAATTAAGGGACTCTATGTCTATCTCTTGCAATGTGATTGAGGAGAGTTTCTACAATCATTCCTTTGATACAATGCAATGCAAGCAGTTCTAGTGTGCTTTGTAGAACCTCCTGGTTCCCCAAACACCACGAGGATGCAAGCAACAAATAACTAGTTCGCTGAGGATGAAAGGTTGGCTAAGCCTTCCTATGATACCCTTGGTCTAACCTCACATTTTGAGAGATAAATGCCTCCTTTGGTGCTGTCACGGCACACTATGAATAGATGCACGACTTTGAATTGAATATCAAGGGTAACGGGGATGTTTAACCCTTCCTCGCACAAGTTGGTTATATGTAATCTCTGTATGAATCAAATGGGTCTTTGAATCCTCTGACTCCCATCAAATTTATCCCACGACCTTGATATTTTTCCCTTCTGGCCAATGGCTCATTATTTCTTTTGTATAGCTTAAACATTTTATTGGAATATCATTCAAAAATGCACTTACTTCAATCTCAAGTTATTTACTATTTATTAGTATATCATAGGCTCGGGATCAACTCCAGCGACCCCTTTAGCATAGTATTTTGCTTCCTCCCTTGGAAGCCCTAATTTACTCAGTTTATTTAACAAAATTAATCATTTAATGATCAACACAAATGCACAGATAGGCCTGAATTTCCATCACTACTATATTTTCATAGAGATATCATCATCTAAATAAGCATAGTTACATTATACAACAGGCACAAGTCCAGGAAACATCATGCAATAATTATTTATCCATATACAAGGTAACATGCACAAGTCCATAACTAAGATAACATCATGAAATATCATTTGTCAACAAGAAGTAACCTCTGAGGGTAAGTATTTATCTTTGATTTGTAGGATAATTGAGTCGAGGACAAGGACCCTCCACCCAACCATAGACAGCAATAGCCACAGTTACTTGTTGTTGTCACCCCTGAGCCAGATTCTAGAGTCTAAGTGGGATGCTTTCTTAAGAGGTTTAACATTAGCTACCAACAATGCAAGGACTCTAGGGGACCTCCTACCTCAATCCCAATAATTTTTTTCCATATTTTGTCAATGCAAAGGGTCCAGAGGTATCCTACCTCGCCTTGAGTGTGAACACAGTGATTCACTCCTTCTAGGAGTTTATAATATGTTATAACTACGGTCTCCATTTACGTCTTCCTAGTGAAATTCTCTAGAATGTTCTCTTTTCAAGATGTTACAGGGCTCCAGAGATAGCTATCTCAACCCACAACCTCTAGGGGACCCAAGCTATTATAGGGCTCCAGAGATTTCATCCCAAACCCACAGCCTCTAGGGACCCACGTTGTTACATGGCTTTAGATACCTCTATCTCAACTCATAACCTTTAGGAACCCAAGCTGTTACAAGGCTCCAAGGATCTTATCTCAACCCATAGCCTCCAAGTGCCCCAAGTTGTTATAGGGCTCTAGAGATTAGCAACTCAACCCACAGCCTCCAGGGAACCTGAGAACCAATCCCCTTCTCTTATCTTATCTTATATTTTAAACTTTATTGACTACCTCCACAGGATGTCTGAAGACCTTCTTTGTAGTGTGATATATCATTCTTTTTCACTAAGTTGGGATCTCCCTTCTCTAAATGAATCCCCTTTCCATAGGTTTTTTTCTTCCTCTTCTAAGCATTTGTTGTCTTGGAATTCACCCCTTTTGTTTCCCTTCATCCTTTTTTCTTATTTCCATTCCTTAAGTACATGGTTTGTGTCCTATTTGTTATAGCTTATTTAATTTGGAGATTTTTCCTCAATAATTCTTGCACCAACAACCTTAATGGCTATCCAAAAATTGAGTTTATTTCTCTACACAAGAACCATAACTTCCCAATCAATCCATCCTCTTCCCTAGCTTTGGAATATGTGCTCTTGACTCAAATTTCCCCTTTCTCTTCTTTTTTTCATGTCTTTTCATCATATTTACAATGCCTTTTATGAGAGAACCTCGAGTGGGGCTGTCACAGAACTTGGGAGTGGTGGCTTCCATCTAGTGATGGTTGGGTGAGACTTATTGGGAGTGGTGGCTTCTAGCAGGTAATGTCCTGCAAAGTCGAGGGATTGGTGGCTTCTTGCAAGTGGTGGCCTGCAAAGTTCATATAACTAGTGGCCTAGAGTGAGTAGAGGCTCACATGATTGGTAAGTTGTGGCTTGCATACAGTGATGGTCAGTGCATATGTAAAAGAAATATTTTATTAATAGTAGAAGAGCAAAGCAAAACATCCAATAGTGGTTTTCTTCCTTTTAGTTTAAACCTTATATCTTGTATCTCATTTGGCATGTTATTGATGGTTTCTCTTATGTTCATTTACTTTGATTTTCTAATGGTTATGTGCTTAGATATATTGCTCTTATGATCGTGGTTATGTTAAGTGTTGCATATATATTGTGATGTTTTGATAAACATTAATGTTTCATTTATTTATGTAAGAAAGGAAAA
The DNA here is from genome assembly GCA_000404065.3 of Pinus taeda. Classification (NCBI taxonomy): domain Eukaryota; kingdom Viridiplantae; phylum Streptophyta; class Pinopsida; order Pinales; family Pinaceae; genus Pinus; species Pinus taeda. The sequence goes on from APFE031368106.1 coordinate 140,046, forward strand.
ATTGGTAAAAATATTCATTCTGACGCTATTGATTCACACCCCCCCCCCCCCCAACCCCAAAATTAGTATGGTCTACATTTCCAACAACAGGGGTATGCCACGACAATGTGATAAAGGCAACAATACGACATGGACTGATCAGGGGGTGTGAGATGGTGACGAGATAAAGTGCCACATGGCACCACATGGGGACAACATGGGTGCTACATGGCAAAACACGTTGGTGTGGCAAGAGGTCACTCACCAAATTTTTAAATGGTCATATGTTTTGATCTGGGAGTCAAATTGAGGGAAATTTTATATCACCAGAAATGTCTCAATGTGACGAATGTAATGGCGATGATTACTTGGGGTTTTTAGGAGTTTAAACATTTTTTATTTTTTTAGACACGATTTCCATAACAAGACATTAGAGGTCAGTTCAATCACAGTAACACCTCCTTCTACCCTTAACATGGGCTAATGTGAATGGGGTATGTTACAAATACGTGTCTTGCTATCATGAGGAATTTGATATTATTGTATTGGGCTTCTAGAATTTATGGGTGGAGCATATGTCTCCAAAAAATTCTTATAGTGACATCAATGAGTTATGACGAATATATTCTTTGGTGCTTCAAAGATTGGAGAAAAATAAAGACATATTAACAAGAGATAGCAAGATTGTTAGTAGTGGAATTACAAGAGATGATAATCAAAATATGCTAGAAGTTTGTAAAACGTATATACCTAGTACATCGATTTACCAATTGGACACATTACACATGAACAAGAATAAGGGTGAATAAAAACTAGCTTTCAAAATAATTTTTTCCACATTGTAAAAGAAAGAAACCATTGAAGGAATTCCCATTGGATCACATTGAGGCCTATACATTATGTAGTGAAGACCATGCAATAAGAAATTCTCCATCCCTACATATAGTAACAGTTATCTAGATAGATGTTGAAGAACCATAGCAACTAGGTTTCATCTCTCAGAAGCATTTGTGGTAGCCAAGACCTCAAGGTATGATTCAATACCAACCACAATAATATAATTCATTTTGGACTACCCCTTGAATGTAGTATTATTCTTCACCATGGTGCTTTCCTTCTTAGCCATGGATAGCTCCTCAACCTAACCATCCTTGTCCACAAGGATGGATAAATTCATTCTTCAAAGGCCCTCAACAAGACTTGTTGCAACAGCCTGTGCCACTTCTTCCTTCTCCACCAATGCAACCATCCACATCTTCTCTCCTCGAAATTAAATTTTAGCACAACCCATTCCTAACCAAAATATGGCCAGGTAGCTCAACTAATGCAAGTTATTAGGTTCGCTACTCACCCCACTTAATCCATATCTTCCTTGGATTGTCACAACATTCACCTTAAATTAGGGAAGACTCTCAATAATGTAACTCCTCCTTTGCAAATTGAAGACTTTAATGAGGAAGTTCCTAATGAAGAATCAAAATTGGTTTAATCTCTCGAGACCTTGAAAATATATCAATCTCACCTGAAACCCTAGGTTCCTTCTTATCCCGAAATATTATATTTGGAAAAACCTACCACCAATCCTAAATTTTTTTCTTAGGTGAACTGAAGAATGTGCATGTTCGCATAACATTATTCCAAGAAATTAAAGACATTCCTATTTAATCAAAAGCAGTAATAGAATTATGTGTAAGGATACCCAGTAGAAGAAGGAAAGACCCTTAGACCATACATATTATGGTAAAATTATCAAACCTTATGATGGTGGGAGTCCTTGCTACAAAATATTTAGATCCTAGCAGCCCTGTAGTTGCTTGGAAAATTCCCAACACATTGATTGACCTTGGTGCCACTATTAATATAAGGACTCGTGAGGTAATGGAATCCATAGGAATTTCTAGTCTTAGGGAAATTCCCATTATCTTACAACTTCTTGACCAGTCTACCATTAAACCAAAAGGAATATTATAGGATGTAGTAATATCCATGGATTTGTGGGAGTATCATGTCGATTTCATGGTTCTAAAAACTAAATACTCCCTTGGAGGATATCCTTTAATCTTGGAAAGGCAATGGACAACCACTACATATGTGTACATTATTTATAAATTTGGTAACATGAAAATCTCACAAGACCTCCACTAAACAACTTACCATATATCCTCCCGCTAAGTCCAACATTAATCATGAAATTTCATTTTGAGAGAATGGAGAGGAAAGTGTCGAGGAAGAAATTTCTCATTAAGTAGTTACCATAGATCAATATATTTCACTCAGAGATCAAATTGAGGATGAAAAAATTAATGAATTTATAGTGTCCTCCTCCTCTTCAAACCATCTTACTCACCCACATAATGGACCCTAAAGTATAGGATTCTCTTACCACCACAAATACATCACTTCTAGAACATGAGTCCTCTTTTGAAGAGGAACAATATTAAACTTTGGAAACCATATAAACTATCCCTAGGAAAACCTTGAAGATTAATCAAGTGTTAATATAACACCAAAAGGAATAGATAATCAAGGTTCTTAAAAAGCATACCAATGCTTTTTCCTAGGACTAAACTAACATGAAGGGGATCCAACCTAATCTATGTACACACGAAATATATATCAAGGAGGACTTCATAACCATTTGCTTGAACAACACATGAATCATCCTTTACATGACATCGTTAAAGATGAGATGTAGAAATTTCTTTCAGTTAATTTCATCTACCCTCTTTCTAACAGATAGTGGGTCTCCCATCTTGTCATTGTGCCTAAAAAGAATGGAAAGTGGAATACTTGTACCTATTACAAATAACTCAATAAATACACACACAAAGTCCACTTCCCATTACTGTTCATTGACCTTTTCCTATACACGTTGGTAGGAAAGAAGTAATTATCTTTCCTTGCCGGGTTTGGTGGATACAACTAGATTCAGAGCACTCCCGAAGATAGTGACAAAACCACATTCAATTGTCCTTGGGGGACATTTCCTACCATCATTTTCCTTTGGACTGTGTAATTCTCCTGCAACTTTCCAAGGAGTTTTAATTGGAATATTCTCTAACCTAATGCATGATTGCATATCAATTTACATGGATGAATTTACAACTTACGATGATGAATTTGATGTTCCATTAAATAATATAGATAAAGTACTAATCAGGTTTAAGGAATTTCATCTTTCCCTTACTAATGAAAATATTTTGATGTTGTCAATAAAGGGTATATTATTGGGGCATCATATTTGTTCAAAGGGCATCAAAGTGTATCTAGAAAAATTAAGGTGATATTATAATTTCCTACTCCATGGAATCAGGTACAAAGTTTTCTTGGACATGTTGATTATTATCAATGTTTTTTCATGAACAAATTGTCCTTTATTTTCTTACTAAGCAAAAATTTTGAATTTGTATGCACAAATAGTTTTCAACATCCTTTGAAGAACTGAAATCCATAGTATCTGTTGATGGTGTTGGACCTACCAACATTCAAGGAGATCCCCCTGGTAATAATTCCCAACTAGACCTCAGACCGTTTGGAGTAGGATTTGTTGGGCGTGGAATCCTGCCAAGGTATGTTTTAGGGGCTCAAAGCCCAAGTTTTGACTGAATTTTGTTGTAAAGCTCTGCGAATTGTAGGCATGAGGCGCGAAAGTATAATATAGTCACAGGGTTGTCTGCCCTAGTTTTGTAATGTAATGTCGGCTGGATAGACCTACCCATGGTCTTCGGACCATGGGATTGTATAAATAGAGTGAGGCTCTAAGTGTAAAAGGGAGATAAGGATAGAGAAGAATAGCAAGTCTATGTGATTGAGTCACAAGTGTACAGTGTGTCTTTGGGTCTTAGAGTAGGAGAATGCTTTACAACTAAGTGCGCAGAGGCCTAGTAGTTCGTAGCTGAGTGTGCAGTCCCCTGAAGCTAAGTGTGCACAGCAGAGTCGAGTTTGTAACTGAGGAAGAAATTAATAAAGAGAATTTTTATCATAATTCTATGTATCTATTCTTGGGTTAATGCATGTTTGATATGATTTGCAAATATACTATTTATTTATTGCACACACCTGTATGAATGGTTTATATTGTTAAGTATACTTCAAGCACTCAAGTAGGCAAGGTTAATTAACTAATGTGGGAATACCAGTAAAGTCTTGGGTAATAATGCAGAGCGCAATGTTCAGCCCCTCAGTAGGGGTGCGCAAACGCAGTATATCAGGCTGTGAGGTAAGGGAAAGTGTGCGTAGCAACTTGCGTGCAGGGTCAAACTGCGGACCACTTGAACTTATCAGACATCTCCAGGGTGTGGAAACCTGGTTATAGCACCCTCCCATACTACTTCAGGTGAGACCTTAGTCTGCGCTCTATGGACTATTGCCAAAAGGGCCAGTAATACCGGGATTTGTTTGGCTAAATCAACTCTGAACCTGGGTCAGGCCCCAATAAGCCAAAAAATGGTTCTGTTGCCAGGACCGAGATCTTGTTGGGTTGTGTTATATTCTTTCCACATAGTTAACAGGGGGTTTGAGGGGTACCCGTAACCCCACTTTATGCGGTCCAGGGCAGCGCCCCGGAAAATTTTGGTTTTGGACCCTATGTTAGGTTGGGTGGACCCACCAATGGTTATGTGCATGATTTTCGCACATGTTTTTTGGACGCGATGGTTTTCGGTCGATGGTATTGGATCGATGGTTTTTTGGTCCATGGTATTGGACATGATGGTTTTTCTGTCCATGGTATTGGATGCTTCGGCATGTATAAATATGTATTGTAACATTGAAGGGAACATAATGAAAAATCAAGCTGG
>APFE031368106.1:149414-168231 GCA_000404065.3 Pinus taeda
GGTAGTCTCGGTTTTGAGATCCAGTGGGAAATCTCTGTGTATATGTGTTTTATGTGTTATGCTCTCACATTTTTTATTTTTCCTGTGATTTAGAATTCGTATGCAGGTAATTTCTGTACGGGGTTAAAACCTACAGATCTGCATAAGAGATGTCTGATGTTGTATCACTAGAATCTGACAAAGAAAGAAATTGAAGAGTGATTGGATAGGAAGATTCACGAGTTCATGGTGCAAGAAAACAAGAATCCATAATTATCAAAGGAAGAGTGGTTAGATTGCTACTAATATATGGAAATCCACAAAATTTTATTTGCATCCTTCCCCTCTAAGTTGTACGAGTGGATCACAAAGCTAGCAGACAGTCAAGGAAGGTGTAGGCTTGATAAAGCTATTGTGTGGACTGCAGAGTTGGTGCACAGACTAGAAGCATTAGAAGATAAGATCACACGTGTTGTGGATCACTGGCTCGATAAAATTATAGGTCGATTTATCACTGAGTTCACGGTTTATACTTTAGTCATCTATAGTGAGGCAGAATGACACTTCCTCAAAGGACTGCGAGGTAAGTACGTTAAATATTTGAACACTTGGATTAAAATGATACTGTGTGAAAAGCGGGTTATGTGAATAAATTGATGTTTGGGGCTATGTGAAGTGGGAGGATCTACAGAAATGAAGGTAGCACAGAACTAGAAACTAGCCCCTTGATTTCACCTCCACGAGAAAGCAAGAAAGAGCTCGTGAAGGTCTCACCAAGAAGTGTGATGAGTTTGATAAAGCAGTGAATTCTGCGCACACCACTTCCACCTACACCACCACTAGTTTCACCATCTTCACTCCCATCTTCGCCCACACCACCTCTGCCACCACCAAAGTTCAATATGGCAAGCACGATAAAATTGCTAGTATTCAAAGGAGTAGGGAATGAAGATCCAGACCAGTTTTGGTTCGTGGTAAGGGTTGTATGGGAAGTGCAGGGAGTCATAGATGATAATATAAAGAAAGCAATGCTGGTCAGCGCTTTGCAGGATTGTGCACTGACTTGGTACATTAAAAGCCCCAATGACAATCCAAACGTAGGGATTGCAGATATCCAAGTTGCGCTAAACAAGGAATTTAGCAGGCCAAAATCAGAGACACAGTTGATCATCGGATTTAAGGAAATCACGATGCTTCCAGGCGAGACCCCCTGGGAGTTGGATAAGATACTGAAGGGTATGATTTGTGAAGCCAACATGACCTTGATGGATGGGCAACACTACACATGGTTTGTAGTGATGCTACCGCCTCATCTAAGGAACATGTTGTCATAGCATAAGCTATCCACTCAGGCCGAGGCCTTGGAGATCATGATGAGACTACACGAGACCACGATACAAGATCCTAACCTGGGAGTTCAACAGATCCACGCGCAGTTGAAAAACTTGTGTCTTGAGATGTAGAGTTTGAAACAAGACAAGACATCTCACCCAGAAGCGTGTGAGGAGATATGGTGCATAAAGTGCAAAGGCTAGGGACATGACAAGGACCATTGTTTAGTCTTCATGAACTACCTGGGGCGAGGAGGACTAATGCCATTGAGACTAGAGGCACAAGCAGGACCGAGTGCAGCACCTGCATTATGGTGCGTGATTTTTCAGATAGGAGGGAAGCATGCTACAAATAACTGCCATCTATTACAAAAGTATACACAGAGTTCCCAACAGTTGTTCTGTAATTTCTACAGGTTAGTAGAACACGATGAGCGCACCTATAGAAGTTATGAACTGATGATGGATTAGAATCCTACCTATAGAGTTCATACCAAAGCACAGGCCCTCAATCAAAATGCAGGGATGGCGCGCACTGAATTTCATGGGTGTGGATGAGGTCGAGGTGGAATGAGACCAGGAAGAGGTCGTAGACAACTAATATGTTATAATTGCAGAGGACTGGGGCATTATGCCCACGATTGTACAAATTCGACGAGACCATCATGCTTATATTGTACCCAGTTTGATCATGAGACAGAGGATTGTCCCACGCTGATAGCGAGGCTGTGCGATAAAGGAACACTCCAACCTCCCCTGACTCAGAACCTGCAAATGATGAGGTCTGAGCCATGCGAGAAAGACCTGAATGTAAATATCATGCTCCGAAACGGCATTACAACGGGGGATGACAAGGGCAAGAAGCCCGAAGAAAGTGCCTGGGTTCGCAAGGCTCCAACAAAGGAACTGGAATTTGATTTGGAGCACTCTAAGGAGACATCCATGGAAGCTAAGAAGAGCTTCACGAAGGCCTCCACTTCAGGTAGTAAAGACAACCTGGGACTAGAAATGGACCCATCAATGCTCACTACCTTTTTGTAGACATGCATGAAACTACTGCATGATAGCAAGGCTTTGAAGGGGCTGCAAGAATTCATAACTAGATGTGTTGGGACTACGGTAGGGGAACCGTGCATAGTCCAAAAGCTCAGAAAGCACACAACGTGAACAAGAAGAGAGATAATATTGACCATGTAGATCGGGGAATATGAAATGGATCAAGTGATTTTGGATCTAGGATTGGACACGAACATCCTGCCAAAGTAGACATGGGAGTGCATGGGCAGGCTTTTGCTGCAATGGTCTCCTATTCAATTGCAAATGGTGAACCAACAAAATATCCTACCTATGGTAAGATTGCAAGGAATAATGGTAGATATCAAAGGTGCAAGTGCGCTTGCAGATTTCAGAGTGATAGAGATTGTTGATGACAACAATCCCTATCCTGCACTACTGGGAATAGATTGGGCCACTGACATGAATGGAGTGATAAATCTAAAGAAGCACAAGATTATTTTTGAGAAAAAGTCACTGCGCGTAGTGGTGCCTTTAGACTTTGTGGAAGGATCGCACTACACAGAGCCGGCGCACGACTATGATAACGATGACAATCTAGACTTTATTTACAAGATAGTCGCGTGGGAGCAGGACTAGGTGAATCCAACAGTAGATGGCAAACTCTTGTGGAAGCGCAAAATCTCTTGCACCTTAGATTCAGATGAGGAAATAGTACGATGGTAGAACCGGTTACTTGAGGTAACCATGTTCAATTGTCACATGATGACAAGGTCATTGCGTTGCGTGGCCATAGAGGTAAGAGACCTGCCTATGTATGATGGATTGAGTGAGGTGGATGATTTCCTAAACAAATTTGAAAGAAAAGTGCCAGAACAGTAGCGGTTCGATGCCCTGAAATGGGTGCTGCATGCTACACCCATAAGGTGGTCGTATATGCACCAGCAGAATTTTGAGGACTGGCGCAAATGTAGAAGGATTATGTGCATGTGGTTTGGAAAGCCTCAGATGTGGATGAAAGCCGGATATGACGAACGAAAGAGCCCATGCACCCACCTGTCCAGATGGGTAAAGGCATATGGTGTGCAACTTGTATGAAGGCACACCGTCTGCATGAAAGGAAACATGATTGGCGAGCAGGAACATGCAATGCAATGGCGTGAACGACGACCAAGAAGTATGGTAATACCAAGCATGCAGAAGCATATTCATGCAAGATCTTTTGACAAAGTACGCGAAACTAAATGTGGTCCACCATGTGAAGCGAACAGACTGGGACCTGCTCATACCAGTGGTTCTATGGGCTTATAGGACCATGTACAATACTTTGACCACGCGGGAACTTTCGAAGTTGAAGTATGAAGCTGAAGCTATAATCCCTATGGAGCATGCAAAGCCAAGTAGCACCTATAGATACGATGGTTTGCGAAGCTCAGAAAGGAGGACTCACACAGTTGCAATAAATAGAACGCATGGGACTTGAGGAAGAAATCCAACAGGGAAACCTTAGACTCCAAGAAATTGAAGAAGAAAGGGTATGATTAAGAAAGAAAAGTGTGCTAGTGGATGTGAAAATCAAGAAGCTAAAGGAAGAGATCAAGGAAGATTTTATCGCCGAAAAAACTAGGATGGTAAGGCAAGGTGCAAATGATCATGCTGACAAGTTTGAGAACTATTGCTGTGAATTAATTAGTCTGATGCCTTGGCTCAGACCCCATATTGCTAAGCATAGTGCCTAGGGTAGCGCAATGCAAACGTTGAAGTGCATGATGCCGACGATAACAATACAAGTTGGGGATTCTCCAAGAACAATGATGGAGGGTAGGATGGAACTCTACATGGGTGGTGCGGCAACTTGACCAGATGACAGAAATATAGTCTTAGTGCTCCAGGAAGTTGGAAGGGAGCACGGGACTCTAAACTATTCTTCCCGGGAGCTGCACGATATTGGAGATGCGTGTAGAAGCAAAGAATCACAAGGTCTCCAACCGCACATGGGGGGTTGTGCTGCCATGGGGGTTGGCCAAAAAGTGACCGTTGAAGTCACTATTCATGATGGGATGCTCAACTTGAGGCCAAATGGAGCAGGCGGCAGGCATTTAAGACGCGATTTATGGGTAAGATTTGGGAAAATATGCTGCCAAGAAAGCATTAATGAACTGGAATTGGGGGGGGGGGGGAATAGTGAAATTCGAATTCAAAAATCACTATAAAATACAAAGGGCTACCCAACAAACAACACTTGGTCATTTGCGAATTGAGCGATTGAGTAGAACCCTGAGTGTTGTGAGACGAGCATTGATTGAGCCCTGGAATTCACAAGTGACAGATTGCAGCATAGATACAATGACAACAATTAAGGATGGTATAGGGATAGCAAAAGTGATTGCTGAGGAGGCTGCACAGGCCCTAACTATGGGGGATGTTCCAGAAGGTGCCGAGATTGTGGCAAAAATCTTGAAATCACCACGCACGTCAAGACCCAAGAAGGACAAGCAAGAAATAGCTCCCACATGCATGTCCACACAGAACCTGCTGCGTAGCAAACTGTTGATGGAGGAGAAAGGGAAAGTTGTCACTATAGAAATAGATGAAGAAGAATAAGATTTGCAGGATATCACCAACATAGAAGAAGAAGATGAAGGCATAGAAGTGGATACTCAGCCTAGGTACTCTGTGACAAAAATACCCGCCTATGTCCCCCCGCGAAAAGGGAAGGCCAAAGTGCCCAAGGACCTAGACTCGACCAAGAGCTTGCTCCAAACCCCACTTCTCCTAGATGGCATTATGTTTGAAGGCACACACCTGGGCCACATTCCGACCATGAAATTTGAATATTGGGACCTTGCCGACCACGAGAAGTTTCCTCACCTTGAGACTAGAAACCTTAGGAAGTAGAACACCGTGAGGGTGGTGACAACATTAGAGCTACGGAAGTGGTTGTGTGAAGTGGAGAAGGTCAGGCTGCTAAACCTATTCTCGGTGTTGCATTTCCATCACGCCCCAATAACCATTTTTGTCATTAGGTAGCTGCTTTTCCTGGTGCATTATGGGTGTTTATGGCTAGAGGAACCTATCCTCATCACGACCAAATTAATTCATCTCATCTCTCGGCTTCCACACAAAGGAGAAGACCCCACATCCATATCGAAAGGAAAGGGCAGTGATTTGGCCATTGTGGAGGCCATGAAGAAGAAGTACAAGCTGGAAAATAAGAAGAGGGGTTACGCCATCTCTAGCATCAAGGACAAAGCAATATGCGTGGTACCCCAAATCCTCGTAGGAAAAGTTATGCACAAGTGCCATGTAGACGAGGTACCTACATCGGTGGTCGTACTGGCCGAGGAATGCACAGAAGGGGTTCAGTTTAACTGGTTTGAATTCCTCTGCATGGAATTTTTAGAGAATTTCTGCGAAGCCCAGGAGCAAGGTAAAACCTTCCACTATGCATGGTTGTTGCTATCCATAGTACTCGTAGTAGGGGAATTGCCGAAGGACAGTCAATTCCCCACAATTCATAGAGATTTACCAGAGGCCGTGAAGTACGCTTCACTCTCGGCCAGGAAGGATGCTACAAGGATACGTGACAACAAGATCTTCTGGGTGCTCATGGAGATGAAAATCCGCATGTGGATCAACCGTAAGCCACAATTGATACCCACAGTTTACAACAGTCTGTAGAATTTTGCAAAATTTAAGGCATACATGCACAACATATATATCAGGGTACACAAGGATTCGACGAAGCAGTGGACAAAGCTACCTTTTGTAGCCACTGATGATGCCATTTTTAATGTCTTGGAGGCATGGCCTCCGGAATGGTGTGCCCCAGACATTGCAAAACTTGAGAGGTTAGCAGCGCAAAAGAAGAAAGAAGATGCCAAGTTGCGCATCACATAGTTGGCCGAAAAACGCAGGAAGGAAACAACAATAGCCGAAGTGCGGGTGGCGTGGGAAGTGGCATAGAAAGCAGCCAAGCAAGAAAAGGTAGCAGCAGCAGCAGTAGCACAAGAAGCAGTTGCGAAGGAGGCGGAGGGCCAAATAATGCCTTCACAGGGGCAGGCAGTAGAGGAAGTAGAAACAGAAGAAGGAGGCACGAACCCACGAACCGTGTCCACACAACTAAAGTGCCAACACCCAACAAAACGTGCAGGATCGTGGAAGAAACTGAAGGATTCAAAATTGTCCATTGACCGGATCACCCTAACCGAGGGTGATCTACATGACATCAGCGAGACAGTGCATGATGTCACAAATGAGGCTCTCCAGGATTTCATGTAGGAGCACCAGACTATGTTGGGGGCCCTCAGAGCATAGTTGCAGGACTTGCAGGCGCTCCCCCCTCAGGTTGGTACCCTTTGACCAACCTCACAGTTAGATCCACGGCAACAGAGCAACTGTTGCGTGCACGAATGATGAACACAATAGTGTTGCCGGAAGGGGCTCTAGTGACATTAAATGAGGCTGACAGGTTTTCGGTTAGCACGATGAAAGGTCTAGGTGTGAATCTAGCTGCCCTTCCATGCAAGACATTATATATATTGTAGGATGGGATAACAGTAGAGCTGCGTGCTAGGGGGAGCCGTGCAATCCAAGTCCTCAGTGAGTAGAAGATAAATATGGAACAACTTAGCTTACATCGCGATGAATCGATGTCACAACATCAACAGCTAGTGTAGGTGATAGACGACACTTTCCGAAGCGTCCCAGAGCTAGCTATCCCAGTAGATATACTGGTAGAGGTGCGGATCCACATGTTAGTAGCTGGAGTCCGCGAGGCTAGGGAGGAAATGACAAAGGTTCAGCTAGAGCTGAATCTTCAGATCATCGAGCTGTGGTTAAAGGCACAACCATCCACTCCTGGAAGTTAGATAATAGCATGCTAGCACTATCACGGAGGATTGGAGGAAATTGGAGGTGTTGTGTGAGACTGCACTAGCATATTGGAAGAATCACTTGAGGTCCTCACAACTTTGCAGGAGGACCCCAACATCCAATGCTTAGAGACAGAGGCACAAGAACTCCAACAATAGTATGACAGTTTCCGAGGAACTGCGCAGACAGTGGTCCTCACCTAGCGGCTTGCGAGGATGAAGTAGGCTAAAGCACTGAAGCAACAGGTGGACGTGGCACGACATAAGGAGGCACTCCTAAAAGTGCACGTCCAGCCTTGGATCGACGAGGCCTTCACCATCACGGCAGTCATCGAAGGCAAGCTCGCGCATATACATGGGATGCACACATTGATGTAGAGAAGCACTCTAGTTAGAGAGGTCTCATAACAGCGTATGCAGAAGATCTAGCACGCAGTAGCTTAGTGCATGGCTGACCTCTGCGCAGTTCGAGAACAATTGGAGGGACTCAATGCAAAGATTGCCCCACTGACAGAGTGACTCGAGGGTGAGTCACGATGTTTGTGTTGGGGGCATGTTGGGCATGGAATCCCCCCAAGGCATGTTTTAGGGGCTCAAAGCCCAAGTTTTTACTGAATTTTTTTGTAAAGCTTCGCGAAATGCGGGCGCGGGTCGCGAAAGTATAATAGTCACAGGGTTGTATACCCTAGTTTTGTAATGTAATGTTGGCTGGATAGACCTACCCATGGTCCACGGACCATGTGATTGTATAAATAGAGCAAGGCTCTAAGTGTAAAAGGGAGATAAGGATAAAGATGAATAGCAAGTCTAAGTGATTGTGTCACAAGTGTACAGTGTGCCTTTGGGTCATAGAGTAGGAGAAGGCTTTGTAGTTGAGTGCGCAAAGACCTAATAGTCTGCAGCTAAGTGTGCAGGGCAGAGTCGAGTTTGTAACCAAGGAATAAATTAATAAAGAGAAGTTTTATCATAATTATGTGTATCTATTCTTGGGTTAATGCATGTTTGATATGATTTGCAAATATACTATTTATTTACTACACGCACCTGTATGAATGGTTTATATTGTTAAGTATACTTCAAGCACTCAAGTAGGCAAGGTTAATTAACTAATGTGGGAACACCAGTAATGTCTTGGGTAATAATGTAGAGTGCAATGTTCAGCCCCTCGGTAGAGCTACGGAAAGGCAGTATATCAGGCTGTGAGGTAAGGGAAAGTGCACGTAGCGACTTGCGCGTAGGATCAAACCGTAGACCACTTGAACTCATCAGACATCTCCAGGGTGTGGAAACCTAGTTCTAGCACCCTCCCATACTACTTTTGGTGAGACCTCAGTCTGCGCTCCGCGAACTGTTACCGAAAGGGATAGTAGTACTGGGATTTGTTTGGCTAAATCAACTCTAAACCTGGGTCAGGCCCGAATAAGCCAACATGAGTCTAAGAAATGGGTGGTAATGTAGTGCCTTGACCATGATTGCTCGCAGAGGTAAGTATGATAGATTTGGTCAGAAGAAAGTGTGTGACCTTGTAATGAGTCAAGTGGGATGAATGGGGGTTCTAACACATGGAGGGGAAAGGAAGTGTGCCCCTTAGAAGCTTGTAATAGTACATAGCCTGAAAGGAACACACAAGTTGAATTACATCACAAGCTGGAAGCGGAATAGTCCACAAACAAAAGCGACAGGTTAATCCAACAACACACCTTCAAAAAGATTCATACAATCGCATACTAAATATTTCATACACAAATGCATAATTTAAACAAAATACATTGCTAAAGCAACCATAATAGTCCAACTACAATAACAACATATGCATGAAAATGTGTTGGCTCAATTATATTATTAAGTGAAAGTTCCATCCATACATACAACATTGACAACCACTAGCCCCAATAGTGGAACATTACAGTTAACACCACCCGCTCCTCCAAAGAATTATACTCGCTCTACAATGTGGAGAAGCCAAGGCTCATCACAATACTCTCCAAGCCTTCTCTAAGCCAAAGCCTAGCCAAAATCTTGGCTCCCAAAATCCTCTACTATGAGTTATGAGGTTCTATATATAACAAAGGGTTGGGTAACCCTTGAAATTCCCCTTTGACTCTTTAACTACCCTCATGACTCTTCAACTCCTTCACAAATAACTCTTTACATTACATTATAATTGTTCACATTCCACTAATGACACTTGGAATTTCAATTACAATGTATTTACAAATAATATACAATTTCCACATATACCCATGTGGGAAAAAGTAGGCTTGAGTCAGCCTAACAAGACAAACACCATCACTTAGAAGCTTATGGAAAGACTAACTTGGCAACATCCTCTTGATGATCTTTAATGACGAACTGATGCCAAGCTTGGTACTACACTATGGTGTCCCCATTTTGTTTGGTGATGTCTTTCTGGAAACAGACTCTTGCCTCCATGGCTTCTGGGTATATGGCCCTAGAACCTTTGTCCAACTCATCTTGAAGCATGTGTAGCATTGTCTTGAGTGTGGTTGGACCACCAATGTAACTCTTCATGTTTTATGTGCTCAGCTACAAGTGATCATTGGTGGCCTCTCAAATCAACTACTCCATGCATACCTCTAACCAAACTTGGTTCTTCTCAATGGCTTCAATGAGGGAACTAATTGAAGGGATCCTATGTGTCCTCACCATGACATCCAGACTCTTTAACAACTATGCATAGGAAGCCTTAATGCTATTGATGAGTGAAGGGAGTTGCTCTGTTATACATTATTTTGTCACACTCCTAGTCTCATATCCTAAGTGTCGCACTTTGTGTCATCAATGTTGCGAGTTTCGCAAAGTGATGAACGTTATCAAAAACAATGTATTCACCATGAAACTTGTTTAGAATCATACTTGAAGAAATAAGAAGACTCGCCTCAATGAAATTTTGAAGAACTTGTTCAAAACCTTGTTTTGCAAACCCAATGCTACTTTTAGTAGTAAAATCCATGCTGGCAACCTTTTATCAAACTAGTGACTAGCACTGACAGTGCGACTTTTGATAGGAAAACCCATGATTGCCCTCTTCAGGGAATCTTTCCTAAAATGGAGGAGAAAATTTTGTTACTAGAACTCTCAAGAACAACGAGTTGGTTGCAAGTGAATGAGGATTAGAGAGAAACCTCCCATTCTTGGTTCTTGATCCTACTTTCATGGATCTTCCCCTTGAAATGTGCAAATCCTTCCCCCTTTTGTGGATCCTCAACTCCCTCTACTTCCTTATAAATAAAACCCCTACCATATACGTTTGATTAGCTGCTGGTTAGCTATTGCTTGGTTGCCTTCCTATGTTGAAACTATGCCTAAAATGCTGCCCATTTTTCTAAGGAGAAAGCAATGCTTGAAGGTCTTGGCTAGAACTTGGAAACTCATCCAAAGGAGGCTTCCAACATCAAGGCTTAAGTGGTTGTATGATTCCCTTACTTTCTATTAATAATACATTATGTGTTTTCTTTCCATAAGTTTGTAAATGATTAGTCATTTAGTGTGATACTCCTTGATCTCTCACATAGTTTATATTAGATGATGAATTATGTTATGTATGATTTTGTCACCTCTATTTGATCTTCATCACGAGTATTCATCCACAACGGTGTAAAGAGGATTAAACTTGGATGTGAGAAGATTGAAGATGACATCAAAGGGTCTTAGCATCATAATGAGGTAGGTCATTTATCTTCCTTTATATTTTCTGATACGAACTAGGAAAGTTTGCACATATTTGTCTAGTTTGTTGCTAGATCCTCTTATAGGACTAGAGAGATCACTTCTATCCATAGAAGGCATTGTATCCACAACAAAATGGTGACTCCACTGGGGATCTTATAACCCTTCAAACCTCCTTTTTATGTTTGGTATTCTTGATTAGTTTGAACAACCTCCTAGTGATCTATGATTTAGGGTCATTCTGGGTTTGCATTACGAGTAGTACATTATTTAGAGTGTCAAGTCTAGATCTCTCTTTTGATTTCTCCTCATTTTCCTAAGTCTTTCTCACTCAGCGTGTTTTTTTTATCATAAATAGTCGCATTGTTAGCACTAATTTTTCTCATTGCAGTCATGTTGAAGACCTTGTCAGCCTGTTGGCATGGGTTTTGACCATAAAAGTAGCACTAATCCACCCTATCAGCACGGCTTTTGACCATCAAAGTAGCATTGATCCAAAAATGAGATTACTTTTTTAGGGTTTCTTTTAGAAAGGTCTAGTGTGTCTTAATCTCTGAAGTGTCCTCTTGCTCTATGTGCATAGGATTTTCTATTGTTTTTGTTGATTTCTTATTTGTTTGCAAAAATCCATCCCATTGATTGAAGTAGTGAAAGTGAATTTTGGTTGAGTCTTTAGTTCTTTGGTTCAATTGAATTTATTGTTTGTTGGTTGTATGTGTGGAAGGAATATTGGTTTGTTTTTGGTTAAAGCATTATTTTTTCTTTTGGAAACCATAAAAGAAATTGCATTTGCATTTTCTTAGCTTTCATGTCAAAGTTTACTTTTTGGAATTGCATTAGATTACATTGCATTGAAAGGTCGTTTTTGGGATTATCATTGAGAATAGATTACATTGCTTAGTGTTGAAAGATGAAAAGTGCATTCCCTTCTATTAAAATAAAAGTAAAAAAAAATCATTTTACTTTTGGTAGGTGCATTGGAATAGTGAAAGCGAAAATTCTAGTTAGGAAGCTTTGTTTGTTGCATTCTTGATTATTGCATCAATGTTTTCACTTCTTCATTACAATAGATAAGTTTCATTGAAAGGGAAAAGAATCAAATTTTTCTCATGCTAGTTGCATCATAAGTGTGTTCAGGTGACACCGATATTTGAGCCTTAGAACTAAAACTTAATCCAAGATTAACGTTAAAATTTACATCGATTAACCTAAGAAGCATTTGGAACATTAAAGAAAATATCTAGAGGTCTAGGTTAGAGACATATTCCGATGTCGTTAAAATATGAGCTATCGTTATTTTCCAACTTTGTATTATTAGGGTGAAATCTTTCTCCATGTACAGAAGTGTATAGGATCATTCTACAGTACTTTCGGGTATATCATAGGTGCTCCATGCATGACAAGTATAAAGGAACGCTCTCATTGAATGGTTATGCATTAGACAACACTATTACAGACTGTACTCCCACGTACCATTGCATATATATTGGGAGTCCCCTATAGGTTGCTATCCATCCATAGGTAACCAAGTATGTTTCCTTGTATACCATTATACACCGAACATGACATTCAAGGAGATTAGTTGTTGTACATTAGGTCCTTGGTTTGCCAAGGTATATATCGTAGTTCACGATTTCTTGGTAAATCTTTATGCCTAGTTACCCCTTTTCAATTTATTTTTGTTAAGTTCTTAAATCAATTAATTGACCATGAAACAACATCCTTCCTGTGTAAATACTCCTTAGTAGATCTTAGGTTGAGACTAATGGCAACAGTTCTCGAGTTCACCAACCAAGGAAGCCCCTCTTATAGGAATCTTGGTCCTTTTCCTTCTTTTGGAAATGTTGGAACTCCTTATATGGCAACGTTGTCCCTTCCTAGGTTCACCATTGGTTTACCAGTTTGGTTATTTTCGGCCCCTATGGTTCCAAATACCCAAACTGTTTCTCAACTAGACTCTCCTCCACCTGAACAGTATCAACCTCCTATTGATATTAAAGTTGACCCTTTGCCTTCTTTACCTGTTCGGTCTTCTTCCTCTCCATCTGGTGAAAATTTGGAAGCCTGTAACCAAGTGGATAAGAAGAAGAAGAAAACGAAGATTAAGAAGAAGAAAAATAAGCAAAGTACCAACCAAGAAATCATTGCTACAGATGCAATTGATGTTGAAAAATCTTCCAATCAGCCCCAAAAAGTGAAATTACATTACATGCTTTGTAAGGGTGATCACCTTCTTAGAGATTGTCCAAGCATTCCAAAGGTCTTAGAAGTGTGTTCCACAGGTTCACATCGACCTTTGTTATCAGCCTCTGGAGATCATGTTGGTGACAAATCTTCAACTAGTGATAGTAAATCCCATGGAAAAAGGGAAAAGTCAAATTTCCCTATAGGTTATGTGAAGGGAATCATATTATTAACCTTTTTCCTTATATGGATAAATAATCTAATGTGTTGGATAGTCTTCCTATTGGTTATTGAAAGCTTTCCACTGACCCTCCACTAGTTGATCAAGTGATTCATCAAAAATCATCTCTGATCAATCCCACTCTCTCTAAAAGTGGATCCAATGAGTTTGTTCCCGATCTACCAATGGTCAAGAAAATGGTTGACTCGATTCTGCTTTTAGTTGATCACATCTATCCTATAGAGAGTGAAGTTCATACCACTAAAGTTTTTATTGTTTCTTCAAATTCCAAAGAACTAGGGGGAAATCCTCTTATTCCCATGGTATAGGGGGGTTATCCTCCTATTCTCACGATACAAAGGGGTGATCCTACCATTCCTATAACACAAGAGAGAAGTTCTCCCATTCTGATGGCACCCTCGCCAAGTACTCTAGTCACTTTCTTTTATTGGAATAGACTGGTAGGATATCATCTCCCCGCTTGTGTGCCTTTTCAAATCATGGTACAGGCTTATAATATACCCATACCTAACACAATCATAGATGAAGGCGCATCTATTATTATAATGTCCTCAACTAGTTAGAAAGATTTAAGTTCTCTGTAGCTTGTGCTCGTTACGCAGAATCTATTAGCTTTTAACAAAGGAACCAATCAACCCTTAGGGAACCTTCCTAAGTTTCCTATTACTTTGGAGGAAATATCATCTATCTCGATGTGATGTTTTTTCAAGGCCCTTTGGATTTTAATTTACTTCTCAGCCATGATTATGTTTATGTCATGGGAGCTCTTATTTCTTCTCTTTTTCATGTCATAATTTTTCCCACATGAAGGAAGAATTGTGGCCATTGATCGACTTTCGTTCTATTGTGGCCACAACCACCACCCTATGAAAACTTTCCTTGGCATGTTTTTTTGAATGGGTCCCCTAAAAGTTGGTCTTCTACCTATTTGAATGATCTGTTTAATCTCAAAGACTTTAACTCATTGCCAGCCAAATGTTCAATTCTTCATGGTCAAGACCCCCCTTTTAATCCCTGCCGCACGGTCCATTCATCACCCAGCCTAGCCCTCCATTCATTCCCCCCATCGGAACCTTTTCAGCCCTCAAAACCTTCTATCACATCATTATTCCCATCATAACTCTTTATAGCAGAAATACTTCGCAAAACATGCATAAATCCCTTTTTTGTGGCCTATCGCAATTAACACTGGGCACTGTTTCCTTCTGGACCCAATGACATTATCAACCCAAATTCATAATTTTCGGGTCCGGAACCATGTCGCAAGTCACTATCGGCCATTCCCAAGGATATATATATATATCTATATATAAAAGGTGCATATATCTTCTCAGCCCAACGATTGTATTAACCATGATATATATTTTATCAGGTCCCCCCCCCCAATCGCTTATTGCAATCCGCGGGTCTAGGGGTTATACATATATATTGCACCATGGTATATTGGACCTGCCGGGGCTATTAAAATATAATGTGTATATATATATATATATATATATATATATGTATATATTATAATGTATAGTATATATATATATATATATATATATATTATAAATATATATATATATATATATATATATATATTATATATAAATATATGTATATATAATATATATATATTATATAGTATATAAATATATATATATATATGTAAATATATAATAAAGATAATATAAATATATGTATATATATATATATATTAATGATATATATATATATAATATTGGGTCTGGCCTAATCATATATCGCAATCGGCCGGGCCTAGGCCTGCACATATTGCGATATACGATATGGTGGACCTGTCGATCCAATTAAACATAATATATATGCTATCGGATCTGCCCCTCCCTAATTGCAAATTACTATCAGCGGGGTCTAGCGCTCATGCATAAGGGGCGACACCATATGCCGGACCCGCCTATAATTTTAGGCTCGGGCATATAAAATTTGAAGTAAAGTTGTACGGCCCCAACATGGGTTTTTCCAGTGTTTCTTGTGTATTCAGTAAAATGCTATGGTTGTGGTTTTTTATGGAAAATTCCATATGGTGGACCCGATAGGGTATAGGTTCCTGCCCATAGTATTTCAAGTCTGGGTTTTGGGTTCCGCTCTGTGTTTTGCGAGGATTTGCAATGTAAATCGGATTTACATTCACGGGACTTAATCAATGCATAAATTAAAAGGAAGGGGCGATTCTTTCACATTTGATGTTATAAACGCAAGATTCATGTTTTGTAGGCTTGTTTTCCATATGTATCACAGTCATAGCTGATATGAATTATTTTGCTGGCAAATTCGAGCAGACCTGGTAACGGATAAATATGAGTTGTATCAAGATGACACCTCTGCTCCACCGATGTCCGCATTGCAAAACACACTTTGCGAAAGGGAAGATAGACTACCAAAGTGCATAATGGAGGCACTCCTTCAATTCAGTGGAAGTATTCATGACAACGCTAATCCATCAAGATGTCATCGTTGCCAGATACATCACAAAGCATGCCAGGTGTGGGATGATGAGCGCAGAATCTTCAGTTTCCTTCAGGAAATGACAGAGAATTATAGCCACTCCCCACAAGTGCTAAGAAATTGTACGCAATCCTCCTCTATTCCAAAGGAATCCATTCATTTCCCCAGTAAGGAGAACGCTCCACCAAGGGTTACCTCGGTGTGTCAGCAATTTCACTGACCGTTCTCATCTGTATATGTTGATCTGTGTAATGAAATGGGCGAAATGAAAGGTCATGGAAGATGGAGGGTCATTGAGGGCTACATAAGTACTACCTCTAGATAGAAGACCACGGTATTTTGTTTGGAGAAAACAACTTTGATTTATTGTGAATAAAGAGGACTGTTTGGTTCAAGAAGGAGCCTGTTGTTTCGATTTGTTTCCCTTTTCTCTGATATGTTTAGAATCAATGTGTTGTTGCTGGTATAAGGACAAATGTGATTTTCTTTGTGCACGTTGATAACTAGCTATTCATGGTTATTCCTGGTTATTTGAATGTAATTCAATAGCATTGATAATTCATGAAAGGTTGTTGGTTCAAGACTTTGTTAAACATCAGTTGCAAGTGTTATTTGTATGGAAATGAATGTATATTCCTGTATAAGTAATTGCATTGTGATTAGGATTTAATACATCCTTGTTCTTATGTGGACCCGTAATTGATTCATTTAGACTTGGGATTTATTTATGATGTTTAACCTCCTTTTGTTTTTCTCCTGCAGGATAGGTTAGGATAGTTAGTACATAGACTAGAGTAGTTAGAAGTAGTTTAGATAGGATTTGATACATATAGGTTAGCTGTTTTATTTTTTTGATTTAATTGAAGTATTCTTCCTAGAAGCAATCTTTCAACGCATTTAACAGTTTACGGGGTCCCTTAAAACCCGTTGGAACTAGCCATTCCAAATGAAAGTAGGCCTGATTGGGGCTTGTGATCAGGTTAGTTCCCCTTGTTGGTATAACGAAAATTTGCCATGTCAACAAATTGGCTCTAGAAGGAGGGCCTAAACCACTGTCCACAGCTTTTTATAATTTCATTTATAAATGTCTGCATGGACTCGAAAAGATTAATGCATGGACCGTGAAGGTCGAAAAGACCCTTCGTCTCATTTGGAAAAGCCTCATTTCGATGAAGAGACACTGTGGGAGTATACTATCGCTCAGGAACAACCAATCAGAAGACTTACTTGGGCTTATGCTCATTCCCTATCATATCTCCCTATCTTTCAGTCTTTACCTCTAACAGAAAAAAGAAAGCGAAAGGTCTATCACATAAACGAAGAGACATCTGCAGCCCCTTCTCTTGAAGATATTGTGCTTGATTCTTTGCAGAGTATCAACTCTCCTTGGGAAGAAATTCCTGAGGATTCCCCTTCTAAAGGAAATCCCTCGCTTGAGTTGGAAAATCCTAATGAAGAAACCCTCAACCAGAACATCCGTATCCACAATGTGGCTAACATTCCTCTTCTAGGTGGAAACCAACTCCCACCTCCTCTGGGAGCACTTCCTCCCTAGCTCTCTCAAGACGCCATAGCAATACCTGGGAAGCAACATCCCTTACCCAAGAATGCAGAAAGAGTATTGCCTAAATTTGACCCTAGGAAGGGAGACACCGCCAATAACCATACTCACTCCTTCTTCATGGTCGTGCGCATGCTAGCGGTGGCTGATGAAGATATAGTATGCCACCTATTCCCTTTTACCCTGATTGGTGCAACGTCCACATGGTACTTTAGGTTGAGAACCAGATCGATCACCTCATGGGCTGCCTTCCAACATACCTTTTTAGACAAGTATGGCGATGAAAAAACCCCTGCGGCCTTAGTTTTAGAGCTATCCCATTTGAAAATGGAAACCAAAGAAAAGGTTAAGGATTTTAACATCCGATTCAACACCTTATTCAACAGAATCCCGACCACCGCTGGACCTACTGAGGAGGTGCTCATGGAATTCTACATCACTGCTCTCCCTTTCCCTACTGCGATGTGGGTCAAAAGGAGTAACGCACAAACCTTACAAGGTGCTATCGATGAAGCAGTAAAATTCAAGAATGAAATGCTTAGTCTCACATCATGCCATCATATAACCGGAGAAAAGGAAGCCTCTCAAGCATCCAAGAAGAATAATGGGAGTGATAACAAAGGGGCTGAAACCAAAGAAAAGGATACCACAGGTGTAGAAGGTTTGCATCAGATCATTAAGAAGTTTTCAAATATAGTGATCGATATGAGGAGGAATTCTGGAGAGAGTACAAGCAGGAGTGGAGGAGAGTATAACAACAGATAACCTTTCAAACCTTTCTATCGTAAGAATAAATAAGGTGGTCATGGCCCACTTGCACTGCCTACTCCACCCAATGAAGGGAATCTAAATACAGAAGAGCTGGCTCTGATCGGATCACTCCTTAACCAAGAAGAACCTATAGTGGAGCTAGAGCTAGAACAAGAAGATGAGGAAGAATACCAAGTAGAAGATCCCTTGGAGGAAGAATCTCAAATCAACGTACTATGGGATTTCTATACAAACGAGAATGATGATGACCAAGGAGACAATATGGCAGAGATCCACACACGAAGCAAGGGGCCACTTGCAGGTGTGATGAAACCTGTAGATCAGACCAAAAGGGATGTCCGCCCTGTGAAGGCACCCACTCCAAAAGTTCCTGTTGAGAAGGGTATACCTAGTGGTTAGTCCAAGAATACCCCAGTCACAAATCATCCATAGAAAGAAAATGCATCTCCCACTGCAACGAAGGCGACTCAAAATGGTACACTCCCTCCTAAGAATGGAAAAACCGGTATGTTTACTCTACCCTATCCTACTTATAACATTGATTACAATATTGTGGATGATCTTAAGAAACCTAGGGCTAATATCACATCAAGGAAAATTTTAAGAACCCCCCCTAAATTTATAAGTATAATAAATGGGCGAATCTCCATGGTATATAGGAAAAATGGAAGGCAATTTTATCAATAATATAATATGTATA
>APFE031368106.1:169257-212374 GCA_000404065.3 Pinus taeda
TGACTTATGGAGTAAATATAAAAAATGTTTAATTTATTTACCATACCTCTCATTTATTTATATTTTTATTAATTTACCATATCTCTTTTATAAATATGGTATTTGGCCCATAGGATTCACTTAAATAAAACCTATTCTTGAAAATGGGCGAATGGATTTACTTAAATAAAACCTATTCTTGAAAATGGGCGAATGGAAGGTTGTAACTCCTAATTTCAAGGGCTAAATTTACCTTTTTTACCCTCTCCCTTAAAATAAGGTGGGTTATTTGAAGTGATTTGTAAAAATGTACTATGATACAAAATATTCGCCCACTGAAAATTTAAAACCCCTTAATTTCACCAAAGGGCGAACATTCGCCCCTAAAATTTTCTATGTATCACATACTTTGATTTGTTGAAATTAACACAGGAAAGGGATTTTCTCTTGAAAGCTATGAATGAGCAGAACTGCAAAACTCCCACCGTTCCAAACAGCCGAACCCAGAAGTCAATCTCTAGACTTGTTGATACTCCCAGTATAGCCCAAAAGCCAACAGCCATGGAAGCCACCCTATCAAAAATGAATTGAAACCCCCAAGATGTCAGTGCAGCCATGATAGGAAGGAAATAAAAATCCATGACTCCCCCTTTCCTTATCACATTTGAAATCTTCAACATGAACATACACAGCTGCTTGGTAGACTCAGGTGCCTCGTCCACTATGATGCCTTAATATTGCAAAAATACTTCATGTGATACTTGAGAAAACTGGAACTTGAATCATGCAATTAGATAGAACAAATTTGAGAGTGATTGGGGAATTGAAAGATGTATTGATTCGGATGATTGCTAAACCACAATACACACAAGTCATTGATATAGTGGTAGTCGATATACCATAGGCTTATGGAATGCTGCTTAGTAGGGATTGATCAACAAAACTAAATGGATACTTCTCAACTAATTGGTCCCATCTCTTGCTACCTCAGAAGGGTAAGGGTGATATGTTGAGAGTTGATCGTGAAAGATACATGAAGTATGTAGTGATGGAATTAAACGGTCCCAACGAACCTATAATGTTTACCAAATCTATTCTTGGGAATTATAGTTTTAATGTTCATGCCACAAAAACCTGTTTTGGAGAATTCCATGTAGAAATAACTGAAGAAACTGCAATAAACACACAGTTGGAAGCTCTCCCCTATAATCTAACTGATGAACCACCTTGTAATATAGTAGATGATAGAAGTAGTTTTGTAGGAAGCAATTCAATTGGTGTAACACTAGACTCTATATTTTGGACACTCTATTTTGATGGCTTTAATTGCCTTGAAGTTGCAGGTGCTGAGAGCGTTCTCATTGATGCACAAGGGAACCAACATCTGATGGCCAACTGTTTGGAGTTCACGTGCACCAACAACATGGCAGAGTATGAAGGCTTGTTGTAGGACCTAAAGAAAGCCACTGATATGAAGATGAAAAATCTTAAAGTTTTGGTGACTCACATATAATCATGGATCAAGTAAGGAAGAGGATACAATGCAATTAACCACACCTGGTAAGGTCCAGCATGAGGTATGGGGCTTAATTGACAATTTTGACACTTTTAATATCACATACATACCTCAAGGGAAAAACCAAGATGCTGATCTGATGGCTAGTATGGCTGCTAAACTTTTGCCTAATTTTAGATTGAAGAAGAATAATTGTTATGTTGAATTAATCTTCAGACTATCCGTGCCTGATAACATCTCAAACTAGCAGGTGTTCAAAGATGATGAGAAAATTTTGCAGTTCTTGCACTGCGAGAAGACGTTCAAGAATGTAGTCATCGATGAAGAAGAACATGACAGGCTTATGAATGAGAGCAAAAGTGAGGAAAAGGATCAGTTCAATATAATTCCCAAGACAGTTGTCAAGATGGAGGAATTGTATGACCTGTATGATAAATTCAAAAAGCCAACGAATTGCAAGATGCACAGCTCCTCCATGAAGTACGAATCGGTCAACCTTGGGACAAAAGAAGACCCAAAAACAGTTAAGTTGGGCTTGAGGTGCTCTCCACAAGCAAAGGCAACATTTGTTAAGATATTTAAAGAATACAAGGACATATTTTCATGGACATATGGAGACCTAAGAACCTTTGATACCAGCGTTATGCAACATGTAATTCCTTTAGAAAAGGAGGCTAAGCCCTACCAACAAAAGCTTCGCAAGATGCATCCAAGCCTAGAACCGTTGGTGAAGAAAGAATTAAATAAGATTTTGGATGCTAAAATCATCTTTCTGGTTAGACACACCCACTGGGTAGCCAATCTCATGCCAGTAAGGAATAAAAATGGAGATATCAAGCTGTGTATTGATTTCAGAAACCTAAACAAATCATCACAAAAGGATAACTATCCTGTCCCCTCTATGGAACACATCCTTTAGTGCGATTTCTGGGTCTGAAATGTTGTCACTATTAGATGGATTTGCAGGATATAATCAAGTGTTGGTATCTAGTGGGGATCAGTAGAAGACAACCTTCAATACTAAATGGGGCACCTATGCATATCGTAAAATGCCTTTTGGGCTTATTAACGTGGGCGCCACATTCCAGAGAGCTATGGACATAGCTTTCCGAGGGTTGATTAACATATCAGTAGTGGTTTACATGGATGAGATCACTGTGTATTCATATCACATAAGGGATCATATTTATCACTTGAGACAGATTTTCGAAAGATGCAAAAGGTATGGAATATCATTGAATCCTAAGAAGAGCATCTTCACAGTCATAGAAGGAAAACTACTAGGTCATATCCTCTCTAAAGAAGGGATTATTATTGATCCTGAAAGAATAGAGACCATCATGAGAATACAAACCCCTACAAATAAGAAGGCCATGCAATCTTTCTTCGAGAAGATCAATTTCGTTAGAAAATGTGTCTCAGGTTTCACGGAAATAGTGTGCCCCATGCAGCTGATGATGAAGAAAGACGTTGTGTATAAATGGAGTGGTGAAGCCAAGAAAGTGTTTTAGCGAATCAAGGAAGCCATCACTGAACTTACTGCATTGGCCAGCCCTAATTTTGGCAAGGAATTCTTCTTGTAAACTTATTCTTCTGATGTTTCATATGCCGCAATACTCACTCAGAAAAATAACGAAGGCAACGAAGTCCCTATTTTTTATATGAGCTTTAATCTCCAAGGGGAAGAACTCAACTACCCAGACGTGTAGAAATAGGGCTTTACAGTTTTCAAGGCCGTAAAACATTTCTACTCTTATATACTAAAGGTCAGGACCAAAGTAATCATTCCCCATCCTCCTATAAGAGCCCTCTTCGTGCAGAAGGAAATAGCTGAACGGAGAGGGAATTAGATAACGCCCTTCAAGAGTTCAACCTTGATATTAAGTCGGCATAGATAGCTCGAGGGTAGGGACTTTGTAGGCTAGAAGCAAAAGCCGTGGTAGATAAAGAAGGGTCTTTCGAAGAGCCAAAAATGCAGATCATGCATTATTCACAAATGAAATTTAGGGAGGAGCCCCTATGGGTTAACAAAGTGCTGATGTACGAGCGAGAAACATCGAAAGCCTTTTTGGATCCTGAGTCATGGTACCACGACATACACTTCTATCTAATATGGGGATCATGTCCTGAACACATGGATGTGTCAGAGAGGAGAGCACTCAGACTGAAATCTAATTAGTATCATTTGGCCAATAACATATTATACAAAAAAAATATGATGGAATCTGGCTGAGGTGTTTGGAAAAGGATGATGTCAACCATGTATTGAAAGAAATGCATGACGACCCAGTAGGTGGTCACTACAGTGGAGAGACCACTACTCACAAAATATTAAGAGTTGGATATTATTGGCCCACAGTGTTTAGAGACTCTTATGCCTATGATTGCAAATGCAAGGTGTGTCAAACCACAGTAGGACGAGAAAGAAGGCCAGCTATTCCCCTTAGGCCTATTATGATTTATCGAATATTCTAGCAATGGGGCCTAGATTGCATAGGCAAGATCACTCCAAACTCTTCACAACAGCATAAGTATATACTCACAGTGACTGACTACTTCACCAGATGGATCGAAGCCATCCCGCTTCAGAAGGTGAACGAAGATGAGGTAATATCATTCATTGAGAAATTCATTATCAATAGGTATGGCATCCCTGATGCTATCATATTTGATAACGCTTCTTACTTTTCATCACTGAAATTGACTGAATTTGCTATTGATAAATCAATCCACATAAGATATGCAGCAAACTATTACCCCCAGGGAAATG
This sequence comes from Pinus taeda, assembly GCA_000404065.3. Taxonomy (NCBI): domain Eukaryota; kingdom Viridiplantae; phylum Streptophyta; class Pinopsida; order Pinales; family Pinaceae; genus Pinus; species Pinus taeda. The sequence goes on from APFE031368106.1 coordinate 173,523, forward strand.
GAGTTTCAGAGTCCTCAAATAAGAACCTCATACGCATAATCCGTAAGTCTGTTGCAGACAACTAGAGGAACTGGCACAATGCTCCAACAAATTCCCTTTGGGTCGATAGGGTCACCCCAAAAGTGGCCTTAGGAAACTCCCCGTACTTCCTCGTCTATGGACAGGAAGCCATCTTGCCTCCCAACATTACCCTTCCCTCTTTACAGCTCTCCCAAGCTTCAATAGGAACCCCCTCTACCTTACTTCAAGAGAGGATCAACCAACTGATGAGGTTGGAGGAATTGAGAGATAAATCCATAAATAAATTCAGGAATCACCAAATGATTGTAAAAAGATGGTTTGATCATCATCTGGTAGGAGATAAAGACTTCCAAATAGGAGATCTAGTCCTGAAATGGTACAAGTTGAGTGAGCCAAAAGGTAAACACATGAAATTCCAACACTTATGGCTTAGCCCATTCCAAGTTGTTAAAAAAATTGGTCAAGGACTTACAAGTTGAAAATGTTACAAGGAGAGACTGAAAAACTCCCTGTTAATTGCCATCATTTGAAGAGATATTTCCAGTAGCCACCACATGGTGGTTACCTCCAGAGTAGGTTAGAATTCATTTTATTTTTGCAATTAGTTTAGTTTCATTTTTGTCTTTTCCTTTTTGTTTTCTACAAAGTTTATTTTCCTGCTGTTTTGAATAATAGTCCTTTTCAGCCAACTGATTTCAACCCTCCCGTCCTGTTCTTACCTTTCTCAGATTTGTCCTCATTCACTATCTTCAGCCTTTCCCTTCCTCATTAACCTGTTGATGATTCTGTTGTTTCTAAATCCATCATTACCTTGCAAATCAAACAAATTTTCAGTAGGCCAATGAGAACTTGAAAATCAACAGTGGAATTCAAACTGAAACCACTCATTGGCATCAGTTGGGAACTATGTGAGATTTGTCGATAACTTGGATATCTGGAGCATGTAGGGGCATCCTTATAAAACAAAAAAAAGGTGTAACTACAGTTGGACTGGCATGGAGGAACGCTGCATTTTAAAATCCCACTTAGACCTAGCCTATACTTGCTTGTAAGGTTTGCAGTCATTCTCCATTGGTCCCATCCACTACAATAAGTTTTCCAATACCTGTCATCTACAATTAAACCTCCTTTCATGGGCTAAACTCACTGTCATATACCTGTGGCAAATCTAGTTATGCTCTAGTCCTTGTGCCAACCTGGAAGGACAGGTTGTTTGGGAAGCCAGTTAGAGTAGGGACTGTTACTGGGCTCAGAGTACCGATTGATATAGCAAGCCCAACCTTTCTTAAGCGGTTTAAAAATATGGAAAGATCCTTGACTGTGCCCCATTCAATCATATGAAAATAAAACACTGAAATTCTTATATAAATTGTAGACAAACATATTTATATCAAGTTTGATGAATAATAAAGAGCTGAGGTACACACCTAAATAGGTATGGACAGACCAGTGATGGCCCCAAAAGGATTCTTGAAAGTGGGAAACAGGTAAAGGGAGGTCAATAAACCCCATAATACTACCATTGGAGAATGCCTGTCAAAATCCTATCAGTAAGTAGAAGCTATTTGTCTCTATCCCCCCTGAAGCTATTAATGTGGAAGTGAACCCCATGCTTGTCCTTCTATATAGTCTGCATTTCAAGTTTATCCTAACACCCTGATGTTCTATTGATCCAAGGTTTATTTGGAAACAGAGATAACTGGTTCGCCCTGGAGTTCGCCATTTGTTGTGGCCACAACCACCACCCTATCAAAGCTTGCCTTGGCATGTTTTTTGAATGGGTCCCCTAAAAGTTGGTCTTCTACCTCTCTGAATGATCTATTTAGTCCTAGAGACTTTATCTCGTTGCCAAGCAAATTTTCAGTTCTTAATGGTCAAGACTTGAATGGGTCCCCTAAAAGTTGGTCTTCTACCTCTCTGAATGATCTATTTAGTCCTAGAGACTTTATCTCGTTGCCAAGCAAATTTTTAGTTCTTAATGGTCAAGACCCCCCTTTTAATCCCTGCTGCATGGTCCATTCATCACCCAGCCTAGCCCTCCATTCATTCCCTCCATTGGAACCTTTTCAGCCCTCAAAACCTTCTATCACATCATTATTCCCATCATAACTCTTTATAGTGGAAATACTTCGCAAAACATGCATAAATCCCTTTTTTGTGGCCTATCGCAATTAACACTGGGCACTGTTTCCTTTCAGACCCGGCGGCATTATCAACCCAAATTCATAATTTTCGAGTCCGAAGCCATGTCGCAAGTCACTATCGGCCAAGCCCAAGGATATATGTATAAAATGCGCATATGTCTTCCGAACCCAATGACTGTATTAACCACGATATATATTTTATCAGGTCCACACCCCCTCAATCGCTTATCGCAATTGGTGGGTCCAATGGTTATACATATATATTGCACCATGGTATATCGGACCCACTGGGGCTATTAAAATATAACGTATATATATATATATCTATCTATATATATATATATATATATATATATATATATATATATATATATATATATAATATATATTATATATATATAATATATATATATATATATATCGGGTCCGGCCTAATCATATATTGCAATCGGCTAGGCCCTAGCCCTACACATATTGCAATATGCGATATGACGGACCTACCGATCTGATTAAACATAATATATATGCTATCAAGTCCACCCCTCCCCCATTGCAAATCGCTATCGACGGGGTCTAGCACTCATGCATAAGGCGCGACACCATATGCTAGACCCACCGATCATTTTAGGCTACATATAAAATTTGAAGTCTGGCTGTATAGCCCCGATGCAGGTTTTTCTCGTGTTTCTTGTGTATTCGGTAAAATACTATGGTTACGGTTTTTTATGGAAAATTCCATATGGCGAACCCAATAGGGTATAGGTTCCCGCCCATAGTATTTCAAGTTTGGGTTTTGGGTTTTGCTTTGTGTTTTGCTAGGATTTGCAATGTAAATCAAATTTACATTCACGGGACTTAATCAATGCATAAATTAAAAGGGAGGGGGGATTCTTTCACATTTGATGTTATAAATGCAAGATTCATGTTTTGTAGGCCTATTTTCCATATGTCTCATAGTCATAGCTGATATGAATTATTTTGCTAGCAAATTTGAGCAGACCCGGTAATGGATAAAGGTGAGTTGTATCAAGATGACACCTCTACTCCACTGATGTCAGCATTATGAAACACACTCTACGAAAGGGAAGACAGACCACCACCTAAGTGCATAATGGAGGCACTCCTTCAGTTCAGTGGAAGCACTCATGACAACACTAATCCATCAAGATGTCATCATTGCCAGATACATCACAAAGCATGCTAGATGTGGGATGATGAGCGCAACATCTTCAGTTTCCTTCATGAAATGATAGATAATGATAGCCACTCCACACAGGTGCTAAGGAATGATACGCAGTCCTCCTATGTTCCAAAGGCATCCATTCATTTCCCGAGGAAGGAGAACGCTCCACCAAGGGTGACCTTGGCGTGTCAGTAGTTTCACCAACCATTCTCATCTGTATATGCTGATCTGTGTAATGAAATGGGGGAAATGAAAGGTCATGGAAGATGGAGGGTCATTGAGGGCTTCATAAGTATTACCTCCAGACATGAGACCGGGGATTTTTGTTTGGAGAAAACAGCTTTGATTTATTGTGAATAAAGAGGATTGTTTGGTTCAAGAAGGAGCCAGTTGTTTCAATTTGTTTCCCTTTTCTCTGATATGTTTAGAATCAGTGTGTTGTTGCTAATGTAAGGAAAAATGTGATTTTTTTTTCCACATTGATAACTAGCTATTCATGGTTATTCCTAGATATTTGAATGTAATCAATAGCATTGATAATTCATGAAAGGTTGTTGATTCCAGACATTGTTAAACATCAGTTACAAGTGTTATTTGTATGGAAAGGAATGTATATTCCTATATAAGTAATTTCATTGTGATTAGGATTTAAGACAACCTCGTTCTTATGTGGACTAGTAATTGAATCATTTAGACTTGGGATTTATTTATGATGTTTAACCTCCTTTTGTTTTGCTTCTGTAGGATAGGTTAGGATAGTTAGTACATAGACTAGAGTAGTTAGAAGTAGTTTAAATAGGATTTGATACATATAGGTTAGCTATTTTATTTTGTTGATTTAATTGAAGTCTTCTTCCCAGAAGCAATATTTCCATGCATTTAACAATTTATGGGGTCCCTTAAAACCCGTTGGAACTAGCCATTCCAAATAAAAGCAGGCCTTATTAGGGCATGTGATTGGGTTAGTTCCCCTTGTTAGTATAGCGAAAATTCACCATGTCAACACGTTTGTTAGTCATGATTTGACTCCCAGTAAACCATATTCCCTAAATGGTCCTTGTATGCAAGTGGTATCACCCCCACCATAAGTTAATTATGTGGTCACCTGTTCCATGTCCGTGTCTACTAATGATCTAGTCAGTGATATAGTGTGTCATGTACTAGGGTCATTGGAACCTAATCTTTCCACTAGATCCCTTGACATGTATCCCTTCCATAGCATTGTTCTCCCATATGATGAGAACCTCTTGGAAGCTATGGCATCTTATAGGCCATAATCAACGTGTCATGAGGATAGTTCTTTTACTATGTCAACCTCGTTAAAAAATGAAATAAAGGATAGTCCTTTTACTATGTCAATATCGTTAAAATATGAAATAGGTGTCAAGAGGATAGTTCTTTTACTATGTCAACCTCGTTAAAAAATGAAATAAGTCCCCACAAAGATAGTTCTTTTACTATGTCAACCTTGTTAAAAAATGAAATAGGTCCCCGTGAGGATAGTTCATTTACTATGTCAACCTCGTTAAAAAAATGAAATAGTTGTCACGAGGATAGTTCTTTTACTATGTCAACCTCATTTAAAAATGAAATAGGATCTCGGAGCAGAGTTATTTTTCTTATGTCAAGCTCCTCAAAGAAAAATTAAACAAATTGTTTGAGCATGGTTCTTTTCCTGTGTCAAGCTCGTTAAAAAATGAAACAAATGCCCTTCCAATTTGAGTCTTTGATTAGATCTTGTAAATTCCCAGTCGAGTCTTTCACTTGATCTCGTAAGTGAACCATCTTTCCATCCACCTATTAGTAACCAGTAGTCTACTTAGGTGAATGAAATGAAGCATGGGGGGCATGTACCTTGAATTAAGTCATTCTGCTAGGGGCATGCGAACTTAATTCAAGTATATTTTGTCTCCATTTCAAGCTTGTGTAAAAATGAAACTAAATCCAAGCATAGTTTGTCTCTATTTCAAGCTTGTGTAAAAATAAAACTAAATCCAAGCATAGTTTATCTTTGTTTCAAGCTTGTGTAAAAATGAAACCAAACCTAAACATAGTTTGTTTCCATTTCAAGCTTGTGTAAAAATGAAACCAAATTCAAGCATAGTTTGTTTTCATTTCAAGCTTGTGTAAAAATGAAATCAAATCCAAGCATATTTTTTTTTCATGTTTCAAGCTTGTGAAAAAATGAAACCATATTCAAGTATACTCAAGCATAGTTTCCCATGTTTCAAGCTTGTGTAAAAATGAAACCAATGTCCACTTTATCTCTCATGCTTCCCATTTTTATCAGCATGTTTTTGCTAGATGAGCCTTGGTTTTTTTCATTCCATTGTCACCATCTCTTTGGTTGAAATACGCTTCCACTTGGTTGCTTTAACCTTGCCTGAGGAACATCTACAATGAGTGGTCTTATTAGCCATCCTCTTGACCTTTACATGTTTTGATCAGTTCCATCATGACTGGAACCAGTTTCTATCCTTTTATACCACTCATTCCTCTAGGAGGAGTCCTCTTTCAGCTCTTTCCAGACTCCAAAAATATGAAAAGATTGTTGAGCACTTGTCTTTTCGAACTTGTAAAAGAAAATGAAAAGATGTCTACTCAGTATAAGATTAACCCTTTTCCGCAATGAGATAAACTAACTATGAAAAAGGAATACCTTAGTCAAACATGGCTAAGAGGTTCTCTTGAATATTGTTTTCTACCTTTTCAGATTTGAGAGACTATCTACGAAAAGGGACCTCTGGAGTTTTCTTTTATGCCTCTTTTTCAAACTCTCTAAACATGAAAAACATGTCGAGCTACCCTTTTGTTGAACTCATAAAAGTAAAACGACGAAAGACTTGTCACCATGACGAGACCAAGCTACTCCTTCCTAGGGATTGTTAAAAATAATAGGATGGATTCATCTGAAGTATGAAATTATATGACAAGAATATGTTATCCTCTTCAATATTGGGATTAAAAATAAATAGGTAATTTCTATAAATAGTGAGGAAAAATGGAAGGAAACATATATCGTGTATTATGTATAAAAGGCAATATGTTTCTCTTGAACATGACACTTATCTTGATCTTGTGTCGAGCTTGGGTTATCCTCACTTTGTCACTTGTCCTACTAATTTTTGGGAAATCCATTTGCCTCTTATTTGATTATATTGCCACCATGACCTTTGATCCTATTTTGAGTCAAATTTTGTCAAATTTTGAACTCGTGCCACCGATATGTTCAAGAGAAGTCTCATTTGCAAATTCAAACTACTTATACCATGTTTTAGCTTTCTGAAATAATCTGGAATCACTCTTGCCAAATCTGCAAAATCCTATGTTTCGTGTCGATGATGTGGGAAACATTATGGCCCTCCTCTAATGGATCACTTCCTTTCGAATCCAACTCATTTTCTAGGAAAATGATCTAGAAACTCCCTTTTAGTACCTTGGAGCTTGCATGCCGCAATGGTAGGTTCTTCGCATTCGACGATAGGTTCACATCATTGGCCTTTGATTGAATGATTTTGTGAGTGTTTGACTTCAACTTCATTGTTCACGCTTGTGGATTGTGTTGTTGTACCTTGAGAGCCATCATCATTATTGGTGGTTTCTCTCATGCCTATTAACAATTTACATCATTGACTAGTAATCAGGTGGTTTCTACCATGTTTGACTTCAACGCATTTGTTCATATGGTTAGATTTTTAATTTGGTTAGATCGGGACGAAGATGAATACCCCGGGTTTCATCTCATAAATCCAGGTTGCGTGGATTCATTAATTATTCATGATTGTAAACATGATCCCTTCTATTCTGATGATTATGTCCATGTCATGGATTCATGCACATGATCCCTTCTATTTGGATGGATGCATCCATGTTGCGGGTCCATGCACATGATCCTTTCTAGTCGAATGGTTGTGTCCATGTCGTGGATCCATGTATTTTTAGATGATTACACTTTCAACATACTTACAACAAAGATGTCAGATATATTGTGTTATGTTTGATTTGCAGGTCTCCTGATGGTGTTTATATAAAGTCCTTGCCTTGACTTGTAAATCATTTCAACGATCACTTCTTGTTCTGACTTCATGCTTTAGGGGCCATATGTTATACAATATTTTTTCGCACTCCCTGTCTCATAGCCTAAGTGTCACACCTTGTGTCGTCAATGTCGCGAGTGTCGCAAAGGGATGAAAGTTGTCAAAAACAATGTATTCACTATGAAACATGTTTAGAAGCATCCCTGAAGAAAGAAGAAGACTTTCCTCGAAGAAATTTTTCAGAACTTGTCCAAAACCTTGTTTTGCGAGCCTAACGCTACTTTTGATAGAAAAAACCATGTTCGTAACCTTTTGTCTAACTAGTGAATAGCACTAGGAGCACGACTTTTGATAGGAAATCCTGCAATGTCCCTCTTCAGGCAATTTTTCCTAAAATGGAGGAGAAGCTTCTACTAGAAGTCCCGAGAATGGTGAGTTGGTTGTAGTTGAATGAGGATTAGAGAGAGACCTCCCATTCTTGGTTCTTGATCCTACTTTCATGGATCTTACCCTTGAAATGTTGAACTCCTTCCCCCTTTTGTGGATCCTCAACTCCCTCTCCTTTCTTATAAATAAAATCCCTATAATCTACTTATAATTAGTTGTTATTTGGTTATTGCTTGGTTGCCTTCCTATGTTGAAACTATGCCTAAATGTTGCCCATTTTGCTAAGGAGAAAGGAGTGCTTGAAGGTCTTGGATAGGACTTGGAAACTCATCCAAAGGAGGCTTCCAACATCAAGGCTTAAGTGGTTGTATGCTTCCCTTACTTTATATTAATATTACATTATGTTTTTTCTTTCCATAAGTGTGTAAATCATTACTCATTTAGTGTGATACTCCTTGATCTGTCACATAGTTTATGTTACAATGAATTATGTTATGTATTCTTTTATCACCTATATTTGATCTTCCTTGCAGGTATTCATCCATAGTGTGTAAAGAGGATTGAACTTGGAAGTGAGAAGATCGAAGATGACATCAACGAGTGTTAGCATTAGAGTGAGGTTGGTCATTTATCTTCCTTTGTTTTTTCTGATATAAACTAGGAAAGTTTGCACATATTTGTCTAGTTTTTTGTTATATCCTCTTATAGTACTAGAGAGATCACTTATGTCCGAAGGGTTTGTCTGCACAACATGCTCATATTTTTGGATCATCATTCATGTTCGTGCTTTGTCTAGATCTACCTGCGGCTTCATTATCTTGTGCAAGTAAAGCAGGGCTCCCTTGTATTTCATTTTCCATTCCTCTACGTGTGCAATAACAGCATGTATGTCTTTGAGATTTTGGGAAATCTTCATGCACCACTGCTAAAAACCTTATAGATGGAAAAATTCCTTGTGCTCGGTGACAAATTCATCATAAAGTTTCCACATGGTGATCTCAAGAGTAGATACTTCAGCAAGTATCGCTTTCCTCATTTCTACCATAGCAGATCATGCGAATTGTTCTACCCTATGCTTGACCTCTTGCAAGTCCTTTTCCATCTGATCATTCTCTACTATTAATAACTTTATAGTTGAGGTCATGGCTTCTGCATAAGCCTTAGAGGCATCATAATGGCAGCTGGATGTTTTTTAATATCTGACACTGTTATCTCAAAATCAGACCCTGGAAGGCTGCTGACGAGGAAGACCTTAAGTAACTATTTCAAACCTACTTTAGGCTTAGGCTTAGCCTTCCCAACCTGAGAGGGCTGTCTCAAATGATTAATGATTTTTGATTAAGATTAAGATGGCTAACTCTTGTAAAAAAAAGATAGAAAAATGAGAGTGGTGGAAACACAATTAGAAAGTCCCCATTGGGCTTATGGAGTCAGATAGGCTTCAGTATTAACAGTTAGGTTAGCTCTGCATAGAAGGCAAGGCATTTAAAATCCAACATATGTAGAACACACCAAACACATAGAAGGTCAGTACAGTTTACGAATATATGAAGGAAATTAGAGCACTGTTTGTGATTTCTAAGTAATCACATATTCATAACACTGTAAATAATAGGAAAAGACAACACAAGATATTCATAACATTGAATTTTTTATGATTCTTGAGAAGCAAAGCCAGCACTGTATTACTAAAACAGATTTTTTTACATAAAGCCAAATATCAAAGCCTTTTTCAATATTTTCCAACCCCTTGTACATCAAATGTTTTGCTATATATAGAGATCTTTACATACTTGATATTCCTCCTATAGCATGAGGGGAATTCGAATTCCACCTATTATCACACCTATTGACACCTAAAACTAATTATTAAATGAAATTGACCATTAACTGGCAGTCCTAGAGACCTAAAACAATTAGGAGTGTAACTCCTCATTATGATTAAAACAACCTTATCTAGGAATTAAACACTCCCTATGACACCTATAACTCCATGAATTTGAATTTGATAGTGTTCATAACCCTCCAGCTATCCCTTGATGACTCATCCTTTTACTGTTCCTGGGAACTAGGAGGTTGTTCCTTGCTTTGTTCTCGCTGAAAAATGGGTCTTGGGACAGAGCTCATAACTTCTCACAAAAACCGTATTTGGAAAAACTGAAGGAGGCTTTTGTGAACCAAGCCATGCTGAACACAAACATCAATTGGTTTTTTGAAACACCTTCCCTACCTCCCAGAATGTGTCTTTGAAAAACAGGCTTAAAATAGAGAAATATGCTTATGAAAAACTTGCACCTACAGCAGTTTTGTAGCACATGTTTAGTCACCCATTTCTCCCAGATCATAATGGATTTGAAGAAATTGAAAGAGTTTTTTCAATTTCAGTATGTTAGGAATAAAAACCTCTTTCAATTTCCCAAAATGTTCTTTCCATTTCTCTAGAGACCTCCTGGAATTTGACTACCTAAAACAGTTTTTCCCCTGAAAAAGGTTGCTTCAGTGATTTCGTAGCGCAAGGTTTGGTATGTGTATATGTCTTCATTTATTGAATTTTCCTTTTTATTAGGGCTCAAACCTTCTCAAGTGATCTTATTACACCTTTTTAGCAACATCCCTTTCAAAATAATCCTCTTTTTCTTTCAAGGTAGATCCTCAAAAAACAAAATTGTCACCTTCAGCAGTTTCGTAGCGCACATAGTGTATTTTTGTGAGTTTGTGCTATGAAAACTCCTAGTTGATTTCGTAGTGCATGTAATTTTTGAAACAACCTTAACACATGACACTTTGAATAAGTGTGGGACCAATGGTGGGTAAAACAAGATTGTTGACCATATTTCACAAAGGGAACAAGATTCCTAGTACTTAGACACTAAAGCAAACATGGAAAAACTAAACCCGGACTAACACCTAACCTTTACAATCAAACTGATGTGAACGATTTATAAATTTCTTCGTAAGTGATAACAGTGGATCCACTCGGGATAGTGTGCTCCTGTTGCACACTAAGAACTCACAGGTCCAGTGCTTTATCCTCTTATGACAAAAGGACATTTGCTTGACAAGCATCCCCTTCAAGCTTCTTGGGCCTTCACCTCGGGCTTAAGCTTGATGATCACTGTAGGAGAAAGAAATCTATATCTACTAAAGAATGCTCAGTCAACATTGAGCTTATTAGCATTTTCCTACCTACCTACCAGCTGCAATTTCCGCTTTAGGTCAAGAAACATGATATTTCCAATAAAGCCAATCAACGATCTGATCTGACACTTGAATCTCTTGACTGTGCTCGAAGAAAAAATGAACCAGATATTGAAATAACCAAGGCAACATGAGGTGTAACTGTTCTTCAAGATGAACATATAACTGGAAGCCTGAACCATAAATATTTTCCATGTATTCAGGTATAGGGTCAAAAAACACATGGTTAGTTTGATGATTCTAAGAACTTTCTGGTTGTGAAAACTGATCTTCAATAACAGTGTATTCTTCCTCAATCACGAAAGAGAAAGGAAGTAACACCCTCTCCTTGTGTTCTGCCACATAAATATTTTTAAAAGTATGATCATGATCATGAAGACTATATGATTGAATTTGACCTTGTAAACCTTCAATGTCTTTCTTAATGTCCTTTGCAACTTCATCCAAAAATTTCATCTTATCTTTTGTCTTGCACTCAAATGATTTTAGATAAGAAGACAAGGAAAAAGAAAAATTTGCATCTATTTCTTCATTAATATGATCATCATTCCATTGTTTGAAACCTTGAATTGAAGGAGATTTTGCCACCAAATCTGATCTATCTATCCATTCCTCCAAAAACATAAACCAAAAATCTTCAAATGACTTAATAGATTTGGCAGGAAAGCTTTCAATCCACTGTTTACATTTCCTTTGAAATGAATCATAGAACAACATAATGCAAACATCCTCATGTTTGACTCTAAGAAGCTCGGTAAAATCACAGAAATCTGATATATGCTTCAAAGTTAAACTCAAATCTTCTCCATTGAATTTTGGACCATTCCTTAGAAAATATGTATCCTTGGGAAAATTATTTGGGAAACCATGAATTCCTGAAAAGTTTATGCATGCATAACTTGAAATACGAATGGTAGCATCTGAGTTCTTCATAACTCCAGCGGAATCACCATGAATCTATGAATTTCGAATTCTTCAACAATGGAGTCGCCAAGGTGGTTTTGCTACCTCGAAAGATTTCTGAGCTCCTGCTACCACCAAAAGTTCAGCTTCTTGATTTCGGGAATCATTAATCTTCGGCTCCCGGTAGACGCACCAAAACGTTATCTCAAAATCAGACCCTGGAAGGCTGCTAACCAGGAATACCTTAAGTAACTATTTCAAACCTACTTTAGGCTGAGGCTTAGCCTCCCCAACCTGAGAGGGATCTCTCAAAAGATTAATGATTTTTTATTAAGTTTAAGATGGCTAACTCTTGTAAAACAAAGATAGAAAAATGAGAGTGGTGGAAACACAATTAGAAAGTCCACATTGGGCTTATGGAGACATATAGGATTTAGTATTAACAGTTACGTTAGCTCTACATAGAAGCCAAGGCATTCAGAATCCAACATATGTAGAACACACCAAACACATAGAAGGCCAGTACAGTTTACGAATATATGAAGGAAATTAGAGCACTGTTTGTGATTTCTAAGTAATCACATATTCATAACACTATAAATAATAGGAAAAGACAACACAAGACATTCATAACATTGAATTCTTTATGATTCTTAAGAAGCAAAGCCAACACTATATTACTAAAACAGAGTTTTTTACATAAAGCCAAATATTAGAGCCTTTTTCAATATTTTCCAACCCCTTGTACATCAAATGTTCTGCTATATATAGAGCTCTTTACATACTTGAGATTCCTCCTCCAGCATGAGGGGAATTCGAATTCCACCTATTATCACACCTATTGACACCTAAAACTAATTATTAAATGAAACTGATTGTTAACTGGTAGTCCTAGAGACCTAAAACAATTAGGAGTGTAACTCCTCATTATGATTAAATCAACCTTATCTAGGAATTAAACACTCCCTATGACACCTATAACTCCATGAATTCAAATTTGATAGTGTTCATAACCCTCTAGCTTCCCCTTGATGACTCATCCTTTTACTGTTCCTGGAAACTAGGAGGTTGTTCCTCGCTCTGTTCTGGCTGAAAAATGGGTCTTGGGACAGAGCTCATAACTTCTCACAAAAAACGTATTTGGAAAAACTGAAGGATTCTTTTGTGAACCAATCCATGCTGAACAAAAATCTCGATTGGTTTTTTGAAACACCTTCCCTACCTCCCAAAATGTGTCTTTGAAAAACAGGTGTAAAACAGAGAAATATGCTTGTGAAAAACTTGCACCTACAGCAGTTTCATAGCGCAAGTTTAGTCACCCATTTCTCCCCGATCATAATGGATTTGAAGAAACTGAAAGAGGTTTTTCTACCTATGTTAGTAATACAAACCTCTTTCAATTTCCAAAAATATGCTTTAAATTGCTCTAGAGACCTCCTGGAAGTTGACTACCTAAAACAGTTTTTCTCCTGAAAAAGGTTGCTTCAGTGATTTTGTAGCGCAAGGTTTGGTATGTGTATATGTCTTCATTTCTTGAATCTTCCTTTTGATTAGGGCTCAAACCTTCTCAAGTGATCTTATTACACCTCTGCAGCAACATCCCTTTCAAAATAATCTTCTTTTTCTTTCAAGGTAGATCCTCAAAAAACAAAATTGTCACCTTCAACAGTTTCGTAGCGCACACAGAGTATTTTTGTGAGTTTGCACTACGAAAAATCCTAGTTGATTTTGTAGTGCATGTAATTTTTGAAACAACCTTAACATATGACACTTTGAATAAGTGTGGAACCAATGGTGGATAAAACAAGATTGTTGACCGTATTTAACAAAGGGAACAAGACTCCTAGGACTTAGACACTAAAGCAAACATGGAAAAACTAAAACCGGACTAACACCTAACCTTTACAATCAAACTGATGTGAACAATTTAGAAATTTCTTCTTAAGTGATAAAAAACATAATCACTCTTTACTCTATATGTGCAAGTGATGTGTGATAATCTAGGAGATGCTTTCTTCATGCCTATACAATCTTTGTTGTGCCTCATCAAATCATATATTGTACACATCCATTATCGAATCATCATCAAGGAGAACAACCTCTCCTTGCTTGCTCGGGACTCGTTCAAACGCTGGAGGTGGTGGAGACTGAGAAGCAACCTTGGATGTTCTCAAAATGAGGTCGATATCTTGATCCTGTGGCTCCTGTTCCAACTCCATGTCTATTGCTTCAACCGTTTACTCAATATGCTGATCAATTTCCCAAACCTGCACCTTCTCACCGCCATTTTCATTTGTTGGTTGTTTTGACTCCTTAACCTGTATGGGCGTAGTTTATTGTATCATTGTGCCTTTCCCTTCTTCTTGTTCCCATTTCTGCTTCTCTTCTATCACTCTCCTTATTAAATCCTACTCTTATTTTAGCTTCTTCTTTTCTTCCTGAAACTTCATTTCTGCATCCTCGAACCTTTGCTTCTCTACCTTCCTTCGTTCTACTATCTTTATGCATTGTTGCCTCTTCTCCTCCATTGCCAAAGCTCCTTTCTCAATGAGAGGATCTTCTCTGAACTTGTAGCTTTTCTCAACCTGTTAGCTCTGCTATAACCATGGTCTTTTGAAAGTCGATATAAGCCTAGTCATATTGATAATTCTCAAAAGGAATCTCAAAATGACCATCTTCACTCTTCTCCTTTATCCCACCTACTCTCTTCCACCCCCGCTGCCTTTGTTTATTCCTCTAAAACCCTACATAAACCCATGCTCCCTGAGGCCCCGAGAGCGAAGCTTAAAACATTATGTAACCATGTCCACATGACCCCGCGCTCCTGTAACCCCCTCCCCACCTTTAAATCGGAGTCGTTCACTCTCCCCCCCAATCCAACGGTTCCCTGTCACATCCAACAAAAAACTTGCTCGATTGATTCCCTACCGTCTGATCACCCCCATCACAATCAGATGGTGTCCTCTCTCCCCGCGCTCACAAAATAACGCCACGTTAATGTGCGATGGAGGGTGGTTTTCCACTCCCCTCTACTGCACATGTCATCCTTTAAATGGTATCGCGTGCCACCATAGTTTACCACCAAGCTCCGCAATGCGGTGCAATCAATACCACTTACCACCCGTCTGTGCCTACCAACTTTCGTATGCTTCCAGTGCCTGAAGACCATTGGATCTGCCCATGCCCAATCTAATGGCCCAATCATCCTGCTCCTGCCTCCTCCCGATACCCTCGGCTGAGTGATCCCATTGTCTGCCCTCTCGATCCAATGGCGGATTTTCATTTTCCATCCTCCTCGTACACTCTCCATGCAGTCCACTTACCCTGACCATTCCTTGCACCCGAAGGACGAAGACAACCGTCTATCAACACCCAATGCATTTGCTCCTCAACAACCTCATTCAACAGGTAGTATGGCCAAGAAGAAAAAAGGATAGATCTCGGGTAGAGAACTACATTCAACGGACATTTCACCTACCCGAGAGGACAGCAGAGTGCAGGAAAAGATCACATTCATCCACTATAGCAAGCAATCGCACTAGAAACCCCATCAGGCAGTTAAAGAAATTGGTGGTCAATTACGACCCCTCCATTTAGAATGGTTATGTGCCTTTGTACTCAAATTCTATATATACCTAGAAACAATATGTAATCAGGGTTGATGGTTGTTGTTTTGATGTAAGGTTCAACTTCTGGAGACTGTAACTGCTTTGATACTTGCAGTGTCTCGTCTTCATTTTCAGCTAATACAAGCTTATTTTGCTGTTAATTGCTCACTTTCCATTTCTATTTTGTTCCAAGCTGTGCCTGATATGATGTTTCCATGAACTCTTGATGTTTGGCATTAGAGGAGTTGTCATCCTATCTCTATGTTAAAATCTTGTATGTATCAGTGAATGAGTTATTCAGGTTTCTTTTCACCTGGTGATAGAGAGCTGTCATCCTGTCTATACATTAGGGAATTAGATTTGTAGACCTCTTTATTGGTTGCAATTGGCCATCACAAGGTTTTGTGCATCTGCTGGTGTGGTCAGTATTCTCCATATTCACCCAATCCTTAAACTGTGAGTAATTGGTGGTCTAAAGCCTTATACTCTGGGGGTGTTCATGCATATCTAGAGTCAAGCAAAGTAGAAGTGGTTATTTGGCTTGAACAAGCATCATTCCTTCCATTCATCCATTTGCAACAATAAATTGAATTTGTAATGTTCCCGAGCATCTCCGAGCTACAACCTAGGAGAGTTTCTTGGGGTGATAACATTAATTGGTGCCATTGCCGAGGAGAGGAGATTGAAGCTCAACTTCCCTGGGAGAATGACATATTTACAGCTTTGATGATATACAAAGTCTAGACACATTTATGGTTGTAATCATCTATCTCGCAACTCTACTGGAGAACCAACCTAGTGGCGACTCCACATTACAGTTTTGGCTCAGTTTGTGAGGCATACTCGGAGAAATCCTCAGAAGTCACCAGTTGATCCAGTGCTTGACCCTGAGAAAATTGTTAAGCAAAAGAAAGCATCACTGAGAGAAGCATCATGATCAGGTAAGCCCAAGAAATCTTATGAATCTTTGCAAGAAAGACTTATAGTTGAACATGTACAGTTTGAACATATAGAGCCTAACATTGTTAATGAAGAAATACCTTCAGAGATTCATAAAGCTCCTTGTTCATTTAATTCCCCTTTGGATCTCAGTCCAAAGAAAGCTTCCCATACAATCCATCATATTCCTTTGTCTCCATCATCCATTTCATTGTTCCCTACCACTCAATCTACCAGTATCCTTCCACCAACCCCAATCATGGCAGGCCATCAAGCACCCATGAAGATGGAAAGAATCATAGCTGCTAGGTATGGACCCCTGGTCTTGCATGTTCCTTTGAATGCCATGCTTGCAAGAGAATATTAGAAATACATGCCTAAATTCATTGGTACAGAGGGAGTAACAGCTGAAGAACACCTTGAGTCTTTTTATATTTATGTTGATAACCTAGATATCAATGAGGATGATGTGTGGATGAGAGTTTTTGTCCAGAGCCTTGATGGAGAGGCTAGAAAGTGGTTTAGATAATTGACCCCTAGGTCTATAGCAGACATCGAAGCCTTAGATGATGTACTTTTGAAGCATTGGGGGGATAAGAAAGACCTACTATACTATTATACTGAGTTTGGAAACCTAAAGAGGGAAAATGGGGAATCATTGCTTGATTTTAATAAAAGATTCAATCGTATGTATAATAAAATACCAGCTAAAGTAAAGCCAACCCCCACCTCTGCTAAACTCACATATGCCAATGCTTTTGACTCTGATTTTTTCCTGCTATTGAGAGAAATAAGGTGTGCCACTCTAGCTGAAATGCAAGATGCAGCCCTAGAGGTGGAATCAAATATTATGGCTGTAGAAAAGCTCAAAAGTCATGCTGATAGAAGGAGGCAGAGAGGTGAGGCTTCTTCTTCCTCTGCTTCATCTTCAGAACCCAAATTAGACAAGATGACTAAGATGATAGAGTCATTAGTTGTTGAAATTTCTAAGCTAAAGATTGAGTAGAGCTTTGGGAAGGCAAGGCTTCCAAACACATTTTCTCCAAGAAATCCAAATCCATTTAGAAGAGTGAATGAAAAAATGTAGATCATTCAAAGGGGAAAAGAAGCAAATGAAGAACAAAAGGTTAAGGCTCCTTTTCAAAATGTAGTCATGGAGGAGGAGCATTTCAAAGAAGAGGATGAAATTCATTGCATGGAAGATAAAGGCAGTGCTGCCTTTTTGACATTGGCTGCATATGAAGAATCGTTGTTGCAGGACCAAACCAGTCAAAGGTAGGATAGAGAGGTTGTTCTACAAACTGATAAGTAGCAAGGACACAATCTGAGGTCAAAGGCAAATAATGTCAAGGAGAATCTTGCACAAAAAGTTGTTGTCCCGACAGAACATCAGAATATCAGACAGAAAAGACCAGCAGCTGACCCAATCATCCTAAAAGCACCAGCTCAAGAGGTAAGAGGTCCTAAAAAGTCCCCTTCCCCTTTCAACTTTGAATCAAAAGTCCAGAAATTAAAAACATCTTTGCCCCTGATAGAACTTGCAAAGAGTGAAGTCTTTAGAAAGCCTATTCTTGATTCTCTTGAGCTGAAAGCCATATAAGCCCCCACTGACTATGTCAACTTGCAATATGATAAGCTTGCGGTTGTGCTTAGCCCAATGATTGAACTTGCTGATGATAATTCTCCATCATTTTATGTCTCCTTGACCATTCATGACAAAATCCTACAATTGCCTGCTGGATACAAGGGCCAGCCACAAACTGATGCCTAAAGCTATCATGGAAGGGTTAGGCCTTGATATCACCAGACCATATCATGATCTATTCTCCTTTGATTAAAGAAAGGTGAAATGTCTGGGATTGATTAAAGATTTAGCTATTACCCTAACTCAACTGCCCATGAAGAGTATGATGATGGATATTGTGGTAACAGATGTCCCTCCCAAGTTTGGCATGCTATTTTCCAAAGGATGGATTAAGAGACTAGGTGGGACATTGTAGAATGATCTATCTTATGCCACTATCCCATTTTTTGGAGGAGAAAGAAAGATATTGTATAGAGAAGCACAGCTGGCATACATCATCAAAGATGAGAAGAATCCTTCTAATCATCCCATTTATGCTGTGGACACCGATTTTGGAGCATGTATTCTCCGAATTGAAGAATATCAGAAGGCCTTATTGTAGCTAAAGAAACCAATAGTCCAGGTCGGGGGAGAGCAAGGAAGTCAGGTTTGGGAGATGTTCTTTGATGGATCATGTTCCAGGGAGACTGCAAGAGCAGGGGTGGTGCTAATATCTCCAAAACAAGAAAGCACACATCTATCTTTTAAGTTGGCCTTCCAAGTCACCAACAATATAGCAAAGTATGAGGCTCTGATATTGGGCCTCACGCAGTAAAAGACAGAGGAATCAGGTATTTGGAGATGTTGATCTTATCATTCAGAAGGTGAACAAAACTTTTCAAGAAAAGCACCCAAGGCTGAAAGCATATAGAGATGAGGTATGGAGACTCCAAGTTTATTTTGATAATTTTTGTATCTCATACATCCCTAGAGTCAAAAATCAGCTTGTTGATTCCCTTGCTATGTTTGCTAGCATGTTTATTCCTCCCATGCCTCCCAGACTAGTTTATGAAGTTCAAATGAAATATAAACCATCCTTGCCTGATAATGTCCAGCATTGGAAAGTTTTTGAGGATGATGATGAGGTAAATAGATTTCTGCAAGTCATTGACGAATTCTATGAAATGCAAATTGACCAAGAGAATGAAGCCTTGGAAGAAAATCCCCAGTCCCAACTTAGAAACAAAATTGGTAAAGACAACATTGTCCAACTGCCCAACAATCAGATACCTAAGGGTCTAGTTCCTTTAGAAAAGCAATTTGACCAGAATGATGTGCCTTATAAGGCTACCCAAGAAGAAGACCAATTTGTAGTCTGTAAGCATAATATAGGGAATCCAGACTAGCCAAGATACGCAAGTCTATCCACCCATCTATCTACTGCCCAATGTTCTGAATACTGCAATTTAATGAAGCAATTTACTGATGTCTTTGCCTGGGAATATAGTGACCTGAAAACATATGACAAAATGATCATCCAGCATAAAATTCCTTTAAAGAAAGACACCATCCCTTTCAAATAGAAGCTGAGACCAATAAATCCTTTGCTCCTCCCTCTGATTGAAAAAGAAATCAAGAAATTACTGGCTACCAAAATCATAGTCCCTCTCAGATATTCAAGATGGGTAGCCAATTTAGTAGTGGTAAGGAAGAAAAGTAGAGAAATCAAGCTTTGCGTTGATTTCAGAAACTTAAACAAATACTCTAATAAAGACAATTATCCTCTACCCAAGATGGAGCATTTGCTGCAGAAGGTCTCAGGAGCCAAATTGATGTCTTTCCTGGATGGATTTTCAAGATATAATCAGGTCGCTATACATCCAGATGACCAAGAGAATACTACATTCACCACTCCTTGGGGAACTTTTATGTATTCCAAGATGCCTTTTGGACTGATGAATGCTGGAGCCACCTTTAAGAGAGATATGGATATAGCATTTGTAGGAGAGAAGGACAAATTTGTCCTCATCTACCTTGATGACATAACAATATATTCCAACAACCATCAAAACCATTTGCAGCATTTGAAGAAATTATTCCTGAAGTGCAGAAGGTTTGGGATTTCAGTCAATCCTAAAAAGTCACAGTTTGCTTTAGAAGAAGGCAAGCTATTAGGACATGTTGTTTCTGCTGTAGGTGTCCGGATTGACCTAGAAAGAGTAAGAGCAATACAGACCTTGTTTGTCCCGAGATCAAAGGAGGATATCCAGTCCTTTCTAGGAAAAATAAATTTTGTGAGGAGGTTTATCCCCAATTTTGCAAAACTTGTGAAGCATATTACCTCCATGTTGAAAAAGGGATCAGAGATCAAATGGACTAATGTAGCAAGAAGATCCTTTGAGTCCATTAAGAAAGCTATTATGGAAGCTCCTACTTTAATCAGTCCATATTATAGAAAGGAGTTCCATATATTTTCATTTGCCTCTGATGATACCCTTGCAGCAGTTTTATTGCAAGCAGATGAGGAAGGTTCAGAGCATTCAGTGGAATTTTTTAACAAAACCTTAAAGGATGCTGAGCTGAGGTATGATATCATCGAGAAACAAGCATATTCTCTTATCAAGTCTTTGAAAGCATTCAGGATTTACATTTTTCATTCCAAGATAATTGCATATGTGCCCTCTGCTTCAATAAAAGATGTCCTAACGCAACCTGATGCTAATGGAAGAAGGGATAAATGGATTGAAAAGCTAATTGAATTTAATATAGAATTGAAGCCCACCAAGCTTGTCAGAGGTCACGGCCTTGCCAGACTAATGGCTGAAGAGAATTGCAAAACACTGGATATAAATCTCATAAGCATAAACTCAGAAGATTGTCAGGCAACAGAAGAAATAGCTGAACCAGGGAAAAATCAGTCATTTAGAAAATTTAACTTCTTTTGAATGGTACTCTGCAATAGCTCAATTCTTGCTAAAGTTAGAAGTTTCTCCAGGCCTTAGTTCAAGCCAAGCCAGAACTATTAAGCTCAGAGCAGCTAAATATTCAATTCATGAAAACCTGCTCCACTGGAGGGACCCCTATGGAATTCTTTTGAGGTGTCTAGACAAAGAACAATCAATGGAGGTTATGCAATAGTTTCATTCCAGCATGTGTGGAGGACATCACTATTGGAAAACTACAGCCCACAAGATCCTCAGAGCTGGGTACTATTGGCCCACCTTATTTTCTGATGTCTTTTCATTTGTTAAATCTTGTGACAGGTGCCAAAGATTTGAAGGGAAGCAACAATTGAAATCCCTGCCCTTAAAACCCATACTTCCAAGTGGCCCTTTTCAGCAGCGGGGCTTGGATTTCGTTGGAGAAATAAATCCACATTCCAGTGGCCAACACAGATGGATCCTAGTAGCCATAAATTACTTCACTAAATGGATTGAAGCAATCCCTACCAGAAAGGCTGATCATCATGTGGTCATGAAGTTTTTGACAGAGAATATCTTCACCAGATTTGGCTGTCCACATAAATTGGTTACAAACAATGTAACAGCCTTCAAGGTAAAATAATTGGTGGACATGTGTGATTCAATGGGCATTAAACTGGTTCATTCCACCTCATATTGCTCTCAAGGCAATGGTCTAGCAGAATCTTCCAACAAGAGCTTGATAAGGATAATTAGAAAGCTGTTGGAAGATAACAAAAAGAATTGGGATTCTAAGCTCAAGTATGCACTGTGGGATGACAAAGTTACCACCAAGAAATCCAGAGGGAATTATCCATTTAAGCTGGTATATGGCACTGAAGTTGTATTCCCAATTCAATTAACCCTCCCTGTGGAAAAGTTCTTGCAAGAAGAGCAGAATGAGGAGGAAGACATGGCAAAAAGGATCAC
This sequence comes from Pinus taeda, assembly GCA_000404065.3. Classification (NCBI taxonomy): domain Eukaryota; kingdom Viridiplantae; phylum Streptophyta; class Pinopsida; order Pinales; family Pinaceae; genus Pinus; species Pinus taeda. Next base: position 195,397 of record APFE031368106.1, read on the forward strand.
TGATTTAGCAGAGGTACATCAAATCAGAGAATAGCTAGTTGAAAGGTCTATGGCATACCAGAAGAAGATAAAAGAAGATTTTGACAGGAGGACAAAAACAGATAATTTTCAGATGGGAGATTTGGTTCTTAAGTGGGATGCACTGAAAGAAAAGAAAGGAAACCATGGGAAGTTTGATGGTTTATGGACAGGGCCTTTTATCATTTCTCAAATCCAAGGGAACAATACTTTCATGCTACAGAGTATGGAAGGGGAGACAGTTTTTGATGGCCCAGTTAATGGGCGTTTTCTGAAAGTTTATGTTCTGTAAGGTTTTTGGGCCTTAAGGTTGTAAATATGTTATTTCATCAGTTTTAGTGTAGACTCAGTTAGATTCCATGCCCAATGGAACATTAGGTAATTTTGCTAATATTGGTTTTCACAGGAAAGGCAATGATCTACAGTTCTTGAGACCTCACAGGGAGGATCTCATCCCCAGAAGGAGCTAGTGTTAGCTCTGCTATAACCATGGTCTTTTGAAAGCCGATATAAGCCTAGTCATATTGATAATGCTCAAAAGGAAACTCAAAACGACCATCTTCACTCTTCTCCTTTATCCCACCTACTCTCTTCCACCCCCGCTACCTCTGCTTTTTCCTCTAAAACCCTGCATAAACCCACGCTACCTCAGGCCCCGAGTGCGAAGCTTAAAACATTATGTAACCATGTCCACATGACCCTGTGCTCCCGTAACCCCCTCCCCACCTTTAAATCAGAGTCGTTCACTCTCCCCCCTGATCTAACAGTTCCCCTTCACATCCGTCGTAAAACTTGCTCGATTGATTCCCTACCGTCTGATCACCCCCATCATGATCAGATGATGTCCGCTCTCCCCGCGCTCGCAAAATAATGCCACATTAATGTGCGATGGAGGGTGGTTTTCCCCTCCCCTCCACTGCCATGTGTCATCCTTTAAATGGTATCGCGCACCACCACAGTTTACCACCAAGCTCGTCAATGTGGTGCGATCAATACCACCTACCACCTTTCCACACCTGCCAACTTTCGTATGCTTCTGCTGCCTGACAACCGTTGGATCTGCCCGTGCCCAATCCAACGACCCCGATCATCCTGCTCCTGCCTCCTCCCGATACCCTCTGCCGAGTGATCCCCGTCATCTGCCCTCTTGATCCGACAGCTGATTTTCCTTCTCCATCCTGCTCATACACTCTCCATGCATTCCACTTACCCTAACCATTCCGTGCACCGAAAGGATGAAGACAACCGTCTATCAGCACCCGATGCATTTGCTCCTCAACAACCACATTCAACAGGTAGTATGGCCAAGAAGAAAAAAAGACAGATCTCGGGTAGAGAACTGCATTGAACAGACATTTCACCTTCCCGAGAGGGCAACAGAGTGTAGGAAAAGATCACATTCATCCACTACAGCCAGCAATCACACCAAAAACCCCATCAGGCAGTTAAAGCAGTTGGTGGTCAATTACGACCCCTCCATACTTAGAATGGTTGAGTGCCTTTGAACTCAAACTCTATATATACCCAGAAACAAGATGTAATCAGGGTTGATGGTTGTTGTTTTGATGTAAGGTTCAACTTTTGGAGACTGTAACTTCTTTGATACTTGCAGCGTCTCGTCTTCATTTTCAGCTAATACAAGCTTCTTTTGCTGTTAATTGCTCACTTTCCATTTCTATTCTATTCCAGGCTGTGCCTGATATGATGTTTCCATGAACTCTTGATGTTTTGCATTAGAGGAGCTGTCATCCTATCTCTATGTTAAAATCTTGTATGTATCAGTGAATGAGTTATTCAGGTTTCTTTTCACCTAGTGACAGAGATTTGTCATCCTGTCTGTACATTAGGGAATTAGATTTGCAGACCTCTTTACTGGTTGCCGCCAGCCATCACAAGGTTTTGTGCATCTGCTGGTGTGGTCAGTATTCTCCATATTCACTCAATCCTTAAACTGTGAGTAATTGGTGGTCTAAAGCCTTGTAGTTTGGGGGTGTTCACGCATCTTTGGAGTCAAGCAAAGTAGAAGTGGTTATTTGGTTTGAACAAGCATCATTCCTTCCATTCATCCATTTGCAACAATAAGTTTAATTTGTAATGTTCCCGAGCATCTCCAAGCTACAACCTAGGAGAGTTTCTTGGGGTGACAACCCAACCTATGGGTTTTCAGGAATCTTCCTCTTGCCTTTGTCCTATGCTGGTTTTCTACTCATTGTTGCTATTGTTGTTTCTTCCTGCGGTGCTATTGCTTGCAAAGCAACATTCCATTCCATAGCCATGTTGACCAATTCATTGATCTTCGAGGAGTTCTAATAGTACCTCCAAGGATCTTCCTCTGCCCAATGAAATGTCTTGTAGATCCATGGATAATACACCTTTGCACAATGGTTCTTGCATATATAGTGGGGATCATACAAACTGTAGTCCTTGGTGCTAAACTCAAACTTTTCTAAGTCTTTGGCCTCAACATCTGCATCCTTTAAACTCTAGATCTCGTACAATCCAATCCGCAAAGGAAGAGGAGGTCATGGTGCCTTCTTCCTTCTGTGTAGTCCTGCAGATAACCCTGTGGAGATGTGATATGCAACCTCTTGCATGTCCAACTTATCCATGGAAAGCCTTGGTAGCACATGCGAAGGCCTCTCTCTACCAAACATCCTGATGAAAGTGCCACCGGGTGAGGCATAGTAATCTGCAATGTTAAGTAATGCATGCATCACTTCTTGTGACATGCAAGGTAGATACTACTCAAAGATCAACTTGTAAATCATCATGATGAAATGGTCAGATATCGTCGCCATGATTGCTTGATAGCTGCACTCAAAAATCCACTTGTAATAAATGTTGACACCATTCTCTCATGGTGTCCATGTCCAGCCCATGCCAGGAAACTAATGTTGGGCACAAATTGCATCAAGTAGGTACGCGGACATATAGAATCTCGCTTGCTCATCCTTGGGAAGATTTTAGGCATTAGTCACATGCACTTTCAGCTAAAGAGCCAATAGATTTGACTAGTTGAATGGCCTTCCTTTATTTTCCAACTATTCCAACACAACCACCCAATTCTGCGGAAAGGTGTTTATTCTATCTTGACCGTAAAAGTGGCATGAAAAGATGATCAAGAGTTAGTAGGCCTTCCTAAGTGACTTAGTCTTGTAAACATGATTAGGTGTTGACCTGAACTTCGATGACTCTTTCACCCAATGCTTTATGATATCTCTAGTGTTCACATTGTTGTTGGGGGCATAGAAAAGTGCATCCATGCAGTTCACCGGTTGTGGTAAGTGATACATCGTATGATAGTTTTCCATCTTGAAGGTAGCAATTTGTGTTCCACTGGCACTGCTCAATATCATCATCTTAGGATCGGTATGTGAGACAATCTAGTGAATGATGTTCAAACATGGGAAGGTGGGGTACCTGCATGCAACCTTATAAAAGCCTAACCTGTGGATGTTGACATAGACTTGCCAATATTCTAGATCTTCCTTGAAGTTTCCTGCAAACATCTCCTTGATTTCCTACCATGTTATCTTCATGTCCTTCTTTGTGAAAAGTTGTGTGTCTGCATAGACTAGCAAGTTCATAGACACCTATTCAACTGCATCCCCAGTGATGCTCTCGATAGTATCCTTTGATGCAGCTCTCTTGGAAGCCATGTTACCTGTACTACTAAAAATTTTCTCAACAATTATTGTACTTGGAGACAAAGAGGAAACTCATGGAATGAAAATGTTAGCTTTAAATCGAAAGCACTTCAAGAGAGACCAAGCAAAAAACTGGGCAACTGTTAGGTAAGATTGTGAAATTTTGGGTTTTAGAGGTGAGCGACTGTCAGTTGGATCTACGTATTGTGTGGTCCCATCTCATGGATTTGTGTAGTGCACAGATGGAGCCAGTCACTGGAAACCTCTGCACAATTCCTGGAGCCAAGGCAAGGCCTTGAGAACCACAAATGCATAGTGCATGCCGAAAAGAGATAAATCGGGGCCAAGGAATCCCAGATCTGCCCAAGGGCAACATGGAAACAAATATATATGAAAGTGTGAGTTATGTTTGGTGTAGATCTAAGTGAATGGTGATGCATGCCATCAAACCAAGTGCAGTAATTGATCAAACAAAAGAAAAAAGAAGCTTATGGAGAGAGTCGCTGCAACAACAACCGTTAGTGAAAAACTGGGTTATACATGTGACACTTAGGAAAGATAATGAAAAAATTAAAAATACACTATACAAGCTAAACCAAATCAAAACACCAGTGGTCGTTCAATAAAATGGGTAAAACAACACTCTCACAAGCCAAGGAAATAAAAGTGACAAAAAAAGAAACAAAAGACTAGAGAAGCAAGACTTACCTGAAAAAGTTGCTTTGACTGCGCTGCAAGTTCCTACATCTCCTTGGGAATACCAGAGCTATAAGATCGAAGGTGAAAATGAGCTCTAGTGGCATCCATTAAATAGATTTAATTGATTTAGAGTTTATGACACGAAGGCCAAAAATCTAATAAAAAGCGACACATGGCAACAGTTTCCAAAAATAACTCAAGTGTAATAATAACTGCTAAAAATACATCCTTATTTTTTAGGTATGATTTTCTAATTTTTTCTTTTTTCTTTTTCGAAAAAGGATGTCATGCATGCATGTAGAAATTGCACAGATCCAGGGAGAACTAGCTAACTCATTTGCACATGCATTAGGTAGTTGCTATGGAAATTCTTATGCACAATTCTTGGGCTTAGTGGCTCTTGTTGCCTCTCATGCTCTGTGCAGTTTCCTAACTAAAGGAAGGCTGCTAGCTGGGTCTGTGCAATTCTGGGGCTAAAGCTCACTCTTGGCTTGAGCTACGCATTTCTTGAGAGCAAGGTTGGATTCCCTCTAGGATTGCGTAGATCATCAAGGTAGTACTAGAACCGGATTTCAACAAAGTGAATAGGTTAGCTTGTGGTTAGACAACAAAGAAAGTAAGAAAACACAAGTTTTAAATAAAGAGATAAAATTCAATGAAATAACAAGTACTTGGGTTAGTGCAAGATAAGTTGCTAGGATTTTTAGGATGGAGACTCCAAAACGAAGCTTAGGAAAAAATTTAGAGGGTGGTTGTAACCACTACAACATTGGCAACACATTGGTACAAATCCAGCTCTCTGTATGGACATTGTCTTGTGTAAAGTGAGTCTAACTCTTCTGGAAGTATTGTTCGATTCTTTGATCATCATGTCTTCTTCACTAGCTTGGGTTAAATATATAGTCACTACCATTCTCTTGATCAGTCACCACACATACCAAGCCAAGTCAACTGAGTTGTTTCGATTGGGGATGAGGGGTATAATGGTGCACAAGTAATATAGACTGTCAGAGTTTAAGTTTCATCTCTAGTGTTGCTTCGCTGCCAACAGGCGTGGACAGTACCCTGACGGAGTCACTTCAAGAACATAAGAATTTCTCTACATCCAGCAAGCCTGGATAGTAACCCGACAAAGTTACTTGCTTCACCTCCCTGCGCAAGAATCCTTTCTCTTCTTTCACTTTTATTTTATTTTTTTTCATTTTTCATTTTTAAAGAACTATGCATAAGCACTTATTTATTTCATGAGGTGGAAGAGGGATAGTGAATTATTGAGAGAAGAAGAGGTTGTCCCTTCATAGAAGGATGTTTATATATATCTCTGACATACTTGTTAAGGTTTTCCCCCTCACCTTATTCTACTTGAATGAGTTGATAAGGGTTAAACGAATATAGAAAACCAATTAGATTAGGTGGTGCTAGTTAAAAGTGAAAGTGTTGTGACTTCACCAAGATTCACTCTCAAAGGAACGTATTTACCATCAGGGTATCATCGAATGAAAGAAACGCAAGATCTTCATAAAGAGAGGGAATAGAGAGATAACCAAATGTTGGTAGTTGTAAAAGTCCTCTTGTATTTCACCCTGCTTGTCTCAAGAAGCCAAACATGGTTTCATGGGAAAGCTAATCGTATGGGTTCATAACAAGCAAACAAGCAAAGGAAAGTAGTAAAATGAAACAAATCAAGTAAGCGAAAGAAAAAGAAGAAACAAAAATTAAACAAGAAATAAAACACTACTCCTACTCCTAAGATAAACAGTGCATGGACCTATTCACGTGAAGTGATATTTCCAATGCAGCCACTGGTGCATTGGTTGGCCCATGGTAGTGAAGGCATGGTTGACAAGAAAGATATTTAGGCACACCGGCAAGTAAGAAATATAAAGCAATGAAAACCAACACACTTGAAGTTTGAATGTGTACGGGGAAAAGAGAAGAGTAAAAGCACATGGAAGACACTCTGCAGACATATCATGGTGTTGTATCACACTCTGTGTAGATCAAAAGCACGTACACTCTTTCAACCTTGAAAAATGAGCAAACATGCAGAAACAAGAAAACTTTCATTTCACAACATGGCTTGCTACGTATGACTCCTCCAATGCATGAGCGACAAGATCATGTGATTTTGCTGGAGGATGTGAAATCTGTAAACTATATTGATTTTCAATGTGAACAAGAGAGTGATGAGGAGCCTGAGGTGATTCAACAGATTTTTTATTGGAAGTGGAACTGACCTTAGGGCTATGAGAACTTGAAATAACCATCAGCTCGGGCTAAAGTGCCTCAACATCTTGAGGGGTCTCCACTTCATTAGAATATGTATCATCAAATACCGATGTCTTAGAAATATCAACAGTAAGTGAATCAGAATCGTGATCAAATGAATAAGTAAAAAGATCACAATAGCCACGATCAAAAAAATTCAAGATGTGCATCGACATCCTCATGATCTGCCGAATCATACATAGGGGTTGATGAGAAACATAATTTTTCACCCTCTGAATTTCCAAAAATGAAAGATGACAAATATGGTGGATTTGGAAATAAAGATATTTCCTCTCTACAATAAAATGGCAGGCTGACATCCTATGTGTCCTATGAATGATCATAAGTAGAAACACCCAGGTATGAATTTTCACAAGAAAATTCAGAAATATCATAATTACAGAAGATGTTAGGATAAATCGGATGAGGTGAGGATGGAAGGAGGTCATCCTTCACCATGACTTCTTCTTCAGATTCCCACACATACACATAAAAAATGACAGTGTAATTTGGCTTCCCAACACCAACTTCGTCGACAAATTGATCCTCATGATCAATAAATGTGGAGTTTGGAATGGATGAACACAACACAATAAAATCCATAGGAGAGAATGAGATCATGTGACAACCATCATGGATGTAATCCAAATCTACACATATATCCAGAGCAGGTGGGGTGGGAAGGGATGACAGTTCAACGGATTACTTCACAGCTTCTCCCACCTCATCCTGTGGAGCTAGAGTTTTTTGATGAGAGGAGGATGGAGTGTCACTTGAGATAGAAACCTTGTCCATCTTAGATTTGGAAGCTATAACACCGAGGTATGATAGGAGGGGTTCAAATGATTCTATCTCATGTGTATTTTCAGATACATGAAGAAGATACTAAAATATTTCTCTAAGAAATTTCCAATCAACTTCATCTTCAAGGATTTGAAAAGCAAGATTATAGAATCATTCCAAAAATTGCACAATAGATTCATTAGGTGTTTTCCATAACTTTATAATTGTTGTATTAAGTGCTTTATAGTCATAACAAAAGAAATCATTACCTAACTCTTTGATCATGTGATTAAAAGAGTGAATAAAGATTGCGGGCAATGTGAGACACCATTACTTAATGCACCTTTCGAACAAGTAAGCGAACATCTGACAGACAATGTCATTTGAGGGGACTTCATTCCTTTCACAGAAGCCCAAAAAGGCAACTTTATGTCTTAACAAGGCTATTCCTCCTTCACCATCATATTTGAGTCATGGCAAGTCATCGATGACATTCTCCAACACTTTGAAATCATGTGCATGAGAAAAACATGTCGGAGTTGAGATTGTGATATAAATCATGAATGATGTGCAGAGATTCAAAACAAACTTTGAGGGCTCAGCTTGTCATCTAGCCCTCCTTCTAGCACCAGAAATGTTGACGGTGTTGGACCCACCAACATTCAATGGGATCTCCCTGGTAATAATTCCCAACTAGACCTCAAACCGTTTGGAGTAGGAGCCCCAGCAGTGGGTGGTTATGTAGTACCTTGACCGCGGTAGTGTGCAGAGGTAAGTATGATAGCTTTGATCAGAAGCAAGTGTGTGACCTTGCAGCGAGTCAAGTGGTATGCATGGGGGTTCTAAAACATGGAGGGGAAAGGAAGTGTGCCCCTTAGAAGCATGTAATAGTACGCAGACTGAAAGGAACACATGAACGGAATGACATCACAAGATGGAAGTGGAATATTCCACAAACGAAAGTGACATGTTAATCCAACAACACACCTTCAATAAGATTCATACAATCACATCCAAAATAGTTCATATACAAATGCGTAAGTTAAACAACATGCATTGCTAAAGCAACCAGAATAGTCCAACTACAATAATAACATATGCATGAAAACATGTTGGCTCAGTTATATTATTAAGGGAAAGTTCCATCCATACATACACCATTGACAGCCACTAGCCCTAATAGTGGAACATTATAGTTGACACTGCTTGCTCCTCTAGATAAGTATACTTGCTTTATGTTGTGGAGAAGCCAAGGCTCGTCACAATAATCTCCAAGCCTTCTCTAAGCCAAATCCTAGCCAAAATATTGGCTCCCAAAAGCCTCTACTATGAGTTATGAGTTTCTATATATAAAAATGTGTGGGGTGACCCTTGCCATTCCCCTTTGACCCTTTAACTAACCTCGTGACCCTTCAACTCCTTTACAAATAATTCTTTACATTACATAGTGATTGTTCACATTCAACTAATGACACTTTGAATTTCACTTACAATGTATTTACAAATAATATACAATTTCCACATATACCCATGTGCGACAAAATAGGCTTGAGTCAACCTAACAAGACAAACACCATCACTTAGAAGCTTGGGGAAAAACCATCTCGGCAACATCCTCTTGATGGTCTTTGGTGATGAACAGGTACCAAGCTTGGTACTGTGCTATGGTGTCCCCATATTGTTTAGTGATGCCTTTCTGGAAATGGACTCTTGCCTCCATGCCTTCTGAGTATATGGTTCTGGAACGTTTTTCCAACTCATCTTGAAGAATGCCCAACATTGTCCTGAGTGTGGCTGGACCACTGATGTAACTTTGCATGCTTTTTGCGCTCAGTTACAAGTCAACATTGGTGACCTCTCGCATCAACTACTCCATGTACCTATCGACCTCCAGTTGGAATGGGTTTTTCTCAATGGATTCAACAAGGGAGCTAATTGAAGGGATCTTATGTGTCCTCACCATGACATCACCATGACATCCAAACTCTTGAACAACTGTGCACAGGAAGCCTCAATGCTACTGATGAGTGGAGGGATTTTCTCATAATTCCCGATCAACATCCATATATGTGCTTTTTCTAGCTCTGCATGTGGCTTCATTATCCTATGTAATTAAAGTGGGGCTCCCTTGTATTTCATTGTCCATTCTTGTACATGTGAAATAGAAACATGTATGTCTTTGAGACTTTGGGAAATATTCATGCACCATTGCTGAAAACCATATAGATGGATAACTTCCTTATGCACTGTGACAAATATGTCATAAAATTTTTGTATGGTGATCTCAAGAGTCGACACTTCAGAAAGTATTTCTTTCCTCATTTCTTCCAGAGCGGATCTTGTAGATTGTTTTGTCCTCTGCCTAGTCTCTTGCAAGTCCTTTTTCATCTGATCATTCTCTTCTATCAAGAACTTGACAGTTGAGCTCATGGCTTCTGCATAAGCCTTAGAGGCATCAACCATGGTAGCTAGATGTTTTCTAACATCTGACACAATCACCCTTTCCTCCATATGAGCATGTAATGTGTGATCATCTGGGAGATTATTTCTTCGTGTCTGTACAATCCTTTGTTGTGACTCATCAAATGATAGATTGTACACATCCATCACTGAATCATCATCAAGGAAAATAACCTCTCCTTGCTCGCTCGGGACTGGTTTTGATTCTGGAGGTGGTGGATACTAAGAGGCGACCTTGGATGTTCTTTGCATGAGGTCAATATCTTGATCATATGGCTCCTGTTCCAACTCCATGTTCGTTGCTTCAACCATTTGCTCAATCTACTGAGAAAGTTCCCGAACATGCACCTTCTCACCCTCTTCTTCATCTGCTAGTTGTTTTGTAATTGTGCCTTGCCCTTCCTCCTGTTCCTGTTTCTTCTTCTCTTCTCTCTCTCTCCAACTTAGCTCATGCTCTTCTTTTAGCTTCTTTGTTTCTTGCAAATTCCTTTCTGCATCCTCCAACCTTTACTTCTCTCTCTTCCTCCATCCTACTCTCTTTATGCATTATTGCCTCTTTGCCTCCACTACCAAAGTTGCTTTCTCAACAAGAGGAGCTTCTCTAAACTTGTAGCTCTGCTTAGCCTCTGGGTTCTCAACAATATTCCTCTTGCCTTTCTCCTGCACTAGTTTGTTGCTCCATGCTATTGTTGTTGTTTCTTCCTTCACTGCTACTACCTGTAGAGCATATTTCCATTCTACAACCATGCTGACATTCATTGAGCTTATAGGAGTTGTAACAATACCTCCAAGGATCTTACTCTTCCCAATTAAATGTCGCGTGGATCCATGAATAATACAACTCTATACAGTGGTTCTTGCATATACAATGGGGATCATACGAATTCTAGTCCTTAGTGCTGAACTAAAACTTTTCTAAGTCCTTGGCCTCAGCATCCACATCCTTCAAGCTTTGGATCTCATACAATCCAATCCACAAAGGAAGAGTAGGCCATGGTTCCTTCTTCCTTCTATGAAGTCCTGTTGATAACCATGTGGAGATGTGATATGCAACCTCTTGCATGACCAACTTATCTGTGGCAAACCTTGGTAGCGCATGTTGTGGCTTCTGTTCACCAAACATCTTAATGAAGGTACCACCGAGTGAGGCATACCAATCTGCAATGTTAAGTAATGCCTGAATTGCTTCTTGGGACATGCAAGGTGGATCCTGCTCAAAGATAAACTTTTAAATCGTGATGATGAAATGGTGAGATAGCCTTGCCATGACTCCTCGGTAGTTGCACTCAGAAAGAAACTTGCAATAAATGTTCACAACATTCTCTGATGGTGTCCATGTCCAATCCATGCTAGGAAACTAATGTTGGGCACAGATTGCATCAAGCAGGTATGTGAACATATAGAATTTTGCTTTTTCATCCTTGGGTGGATTCCGGGAATTAGTCACATGCACTTTCAGCTCAAGAGCCAACAGATCTGACCAATGGAATGGCCTTCCTTCATTTTCCAATTGGTCCAACACAACCACCCAATTCTATGGAAAAGGTCTCTATGCTCTCTCGACAATACAAGCGGAATGCAAAGGTGATCAAGAGTTGGTAGGCCTTTCTGAGTGACTTAGTCTTGTAAACATGATTGGGTGCTGACCTAAAATTTGATGACTCTTTCAGCCAATGCTTTATGATATCTCTAGTTTTCACATTGTTGTTGGGGGCATAGAAAAGTGCATCCATGCAGTTCACCGGCTATGGTAAGTGATACATTTGATGATAGTTTTTCGTCCTGAAGGTACCAAGTTGTGTTCCACTGGAACTGCTCAATGTCATTGTCTTAGGATTGGTATGTGATACAATCCAGTGAATGATGTCCACACGTGGGAAGGCGTGTTACCTGTATGCAATCTTATAAAATATTGATTGGTGGATGTTGACATAGACCTGTCAATCTTCTAGATCTTCCTTGAAGGTGCTTGCAAATATATCCTTGATTTCCTTCCATGTTATCTTCATGTCCTTCTCTATGAATAGTTGTGTGTTTGCAAAGATTGGCAATTTCATTGACACTTGTTTAACTACATCCCCAATGCTTCTCTCAATAGTATCCTTTGATGCAGCTCTCTTGGAATCCATGTTACCTGTACTACTGAAAATATGCTCAATAACTGCTATACCAGGAGACATTGAGGACACTCATGGCATGCAAATGTTAGATTGAAATCTAAATCACTTCAAGACAGACCAAGCAACAAACTGGGAAACTACTAGGTAGATTGTACAATTTTGGGTTTCAGAGGTGAGTGACTATCAGCTGGATCTATGCATTGTGCAGTCCCAGCTGGCAGTGGGGAGGTGATGATGATTGGAACTGCGCAATGCGCAGTTCAGTCTGGCTTGTGCTGGCTAGGATGATGCATTTTGCAATCCTAGTGGCCAAGGATCTAGGACTGACTTCTGGAACTATGCAGCTGGAGCCAGTCACTAGCAACCTCTATGCAATTCCTAGAGCCAAGGTAGGGCCTTTAGATCTAGAAATGTGCATTGCATGTGGGGAAGACCTAGATCTGGGCCAAGGAAGCCTAGATTTTCCCAAGGGAAACATGGAAATGAGAAAATATGAAAGTGTGAGTGATGGTTGGTGCAGATCTAAGTGAATGGTGATGCATGCAATCAAAACAAGTGCAGGAATCGATCAAACAGAAGAACAATGAAGCTTATGGAGAGAGTTGTCGCAACGATGAATGTTAGTGAAAAATTGGGTTATGCATGAGACACTTAGGAAAGGAAATGAAAAACTTAAAATGGGACTTCTGCAAGCTAAAAAAAATAAAAGCACTGGTGATTTTTCAATAAAATGAGTAAAACAACACTCTCACAAGCCAAGGAAACAAAAGCGAAAGAAACAGCAACAAAAGACTAGAAAAGCAAGACTTACCTAGAAAAGTTGTGCCAATTGTGCCAAAGGTTCCTATATCTCCTCAGGAATTCCAGAGCTCCAAGATCGAATGTGAAAATGAGCTTTGGTGGTGTCCATTAAATAGATTTGATTGATTTAGGGTTTATGACGTGAAGGCCAAAAATCTAGGAAAAAGCAATACATGGTGGCAGTTTCCAAAAATAACTCAAGTGTAACTCTGATTGCTAAAAATAGATCTCTATTTTTTAGGGATTATTTTATGCTTTTTGATTTTTTCTTTTTTTGGGAAAGGTTTTCATGCATGCATAAAGAAATTGTGCAGTTCGGGGAGAAGGGGGCAACTCACTGGCACATGCATCAGGGAGCTGTTGTGGGAATACTTCTTTGCAATTCTTGGGCTGAGTGGCTCTAAATGCCTCTCATGCTCTGCACAATTTCCCAGCTGAAGGCATGCTTCCAGCTAGGTCTGCCAATTCTGGATTCAAAGCTCATTGTTTGCTTAAAGTGTGCATTTCCTAAGAGTAAGGTTGGTTTACCTCTAGGATTGAGCAAAGCATCAAGACAGTGCTAGAACTAGATTGCAATCAAGTGAAGAGGTCAGCTTGCAGTTAGAAAACAAAGCAAATAAGAAAACACAAGTTGTAAAGTAAGAGATAAAACTCAATGAAAGCACAAGTATCTAGGTCAGTGCGAGATAAGCTACTAGGATTTTTAGGAGGGAGGCTCCAAAACGAAGCTTAGGCAAAATCTTGGAGGGTGGTTGTAGTCGCTATAAAAGTATAAAAAGTTCCTATCTTGAGAGGGCCCAATTGGTCCCTCCCTTTTCACATATCTATAAATGAATTTGAGATTATTATTCGATATGTCTTAGGGAAACAAGATGGAAATTATATTTATGTGATATACATTATTAGTAAAAAATATTTCTCCTACAAAACTAAACTACATGGTAACGGAAAAAGAGTTTGTTGTGGTGATTCATGCTATTAATAAATTTTTGCACTATATAACTAAAAACCCCATGATCTTACGTACTTAACACATTTCCATTAAATATCTAATAAACAAACCAATAACTAATGGCAGGGTGGCTATATGGTTGTTATTGTTGCAAAAATTTGACATAACTATATTAAATGAACCAAGAAAAGATAATGTACTGGAAAAAATTATTTCTAGGCTTACTATAAACGAGAATAAGCCACCAATTAAAGATTCATTTCTTGATAAGCATATTTTTTTTGTGAAGACACCTGCACAACACTAGGTGGAACGACCATGTTGACGAACAAAGTAAGGCAATGAACAATTTAGGGGTTTCGCACAATGGTCGGCTCAAGTGGACATAGATCAACTTGAATGACCAATGAAGGAGATATAATAATTCAATTGAAGGGGATGTCACATATATATTGAACGACGAACAAGACGAGTTGGGACAGAATGGAAGCATTCAAGATCGAACCAAGCAAAGAACAAAATTGTGAGACTAGCAAATGAAGGAAAACGAGCTCATGCAATGAGCTTGCTCTAAGGCGAGTTATGAAGATGAACAAGGGAGTCTATCATGCAATTTTTTTGGGCGAAGTTCTACTATAGGTTTTTGTACATTGTGAGGAATTTTTGAAGGTCAAAGGGCCAAACTTGGGGTTGGTTGTGGGTTGTCATCTGATGGGTTGAAGCTTGGCTAGATTCTTTGTAAATTTTGTTTATGCGGGTTATTGCAGCAAGTAGTTAAGGCTTGACCCAACTGAAATTAATGTAAACCAAAGTCTGTATTACTAAACCGAAGTTATATATTGAAGTTATATTGTGAGGAAGCTATTTAGGAGCTCTCCCTCCCATTTATTATTATGTTCTTGATGTATTTTTGTATTGTTCTACATTGTGAATTTTATATTGTTGAAGTAAAACTAAATTATTCATACCTAAAGTAAATTGGAAAATAAGTTAAGTTAAATTATTGAAGGGCTATTGTACTAAGTTAGACCAATTACTAACTTTGTAAGTAAGTTATCTATATCGCTAAGGATACATAGGCTATAGGCGTAGCTCGGGAGATAGTAGACTCAAGTTGGTCATGCCATTGAGTGGAAATCATGTTGGTGTCGAACACCTCAAGGGACTCGAGAACCTTATAGGTGGGAGATGTGCCCTAGGGGCATGATACTCACTCTATCTTGTTAGGTCTCATCTGTCTTAATGTAATTTTAACTTGGGTGGTTGGTATTTACTTTGTCTAAGCAGTGTCGAGCCCCCTTTGGGCTTTATCCCTCTTGTCTAATTATTGCTTGTCCATTGTTTTATTTCTAAAACCAATTACCCTCTCTTAGCCAGCTCGGTGTTGACTCATGAAGGCGCTACAGTTTACCCAAACGCAATGTCAACAATTGAGAAGTAGAAGCGGGGGGGGGGGGGGGGGGGGGAAGTTGAGGCCTCCAGGGCCACCGAATCAAACCCAAAAACAAGCCCAGGAGGTTGTTGAGACCTTTCATGTGGTGATACCCAATGAAATTCGTAGTGAAATGCAAAACCTAGAGACTATGATAGCTAGAGATAGGCAAGCCTTCGCTAATTTAGCGATCACAAAAGGATATAAGATAGTGGGTTCTTAACCTTGGCCACATCAGGGGAAGGAAAAATTAGTATTTTCAAACTTTATCTCTCTATTGGAAAATGAAAACCTTGTTGGGTAATGTCCTTAATGGGAGACAAATTGAAAGGTACAATGTCTTTGCAAGTCTTGACGATGTGAAATGTGAACAGAGAAATCAACATTTTTATATGAAGAGAATGGATGCTTGTCTAGCTCAAATTGAGCGTCATATCGCATGCATCACCTCTATGTTAGCTCCTCCAGGATCTTGTGCGAAAGATACGACACTTATTATGTCTTCTAATTCGTTGTTGTTAAATGATTATTCATTGTTTTTTGTATTCTGATTATGTAGTAGATACCTTAGTTATGTTACAATTGTTACGACTCTTAAAGTTTTGGACAAACTACTCTATAGGAAAGAGGTTAAAAATATTTGGTTTCCCATTAGGAAGATTAATGTCACCTACCATAAAATACGCTGACAATGGATGGATTATTGATGCACTGGACTTTTGATTTTGTGAGGTAATACAATCTAAGCGTACCAAAAAAAACCCTCTAAATATCAACTTATATCTAAATAACCTCCAAAACTTAACGTCAATTCAAATTATTTGCAAGTTTTTGTGGTGGTCAGAATTTGAAAAATATATTTTTGGAATATTATTCACATTAGTCATTTTCAATCAACATTTCGAATCCATACCAAGACCCATTATCAGGATGTGACACATCCTGGTGATGAGTCCTGGTATAAACTCGAAACGTCAATTAAAAATAACTACTATAAATAATACTAAAAAAACATATATTCAAAAATCCGTCTAAATTTTCAATATAAAGAGCATTAAATAAATAAATTCCATAATAATTTAAATTAAAAATATTCTTATAAACCATTTTTAAATTAAAAATAACTAAATTAGATTACTTTAATAATTATCCATAATACTCACCTCATTGTAATAAAAATATATTTAAAAAATACTAGAGTAATCTTTCAATGGTGAAGACACTTTTAAACGGTGCCCATGAATAGGAATAAATATACAGTTACATATTTATTAGATGTAAAAGTGAGGCCACTGACATTAGAAGAATATGGTTAGGGAATTTAAGATGATGTCACCTTCATGAAAATAGTCATCAATTTAGCCCTGGAATCTCCCCCCTCCTTTATTAGTCATTTTCTATGAATCCTTTAGGGACAAATGCCATGATTGCTTACAAAAAGCCAAATCTAAATAAACACGTGGCTCATGTAGTCCATGATAATCATAGCAGTAGAAATCT
This sequence comes from Pinus taeda, assembly GCA_000404065.3. Taxonomy (NCBI): domain Eukaryota; kingdom Viridiplantae; phylum Streptophyta; class Pinopsida; order Pinales; family Pinaceae; genus Pinus; species Pinus taeda. Next base: position 212,077 of record APFE031368106.1, read on the forward strand.
CATTTGTAATTATGGGAATCTCCCTATAGACACATCAGCGCAAGAGATTGGTTATTATTTGCAAGTATTTAATTTACTTTTCATTTTAGATTTGTCATATATGCAGAAAGCCCGTGACTTCAACATAGGAACTTGTAACTTTCAACATATGCGATTGAGACCTTGTAATAGGACCTCATGATACATAACATTGCAAGCAATTCTTAAGCTTTTCATCTTATTCATAATTCTCTTTCCACCCAAAGGGTTAAGTGGGTGGTGAATCTTAAATTTTTTTAATAATTTATTTTATTAATTT
>APFE031368108.1:0-85758 GCA_000404065.3 Pinus taeda
GGGGCTCCGCCCCCCTTCTAACCCCCCAGTTCACTACGTAGGTTAGTCGTGGAAAGAATATAACACAACCCAACAACATACACAGCTTCCTAAGGATAAAGGATATAGCCTATTGTGGTCTCCCAATATATACTCGACGGTAAGTGGGAGTACAAGTCTCCACTGGAACTTGTTGTCTCAAAGAGGAGGAATCACCCAACCTATGATAAAATCGATAGTTACCAGGTTTTACGACACTAGAATACTTCTCTAGCCTAGACTTCTAAATGTTGTGTGTTAGGTTCCAAAGAATTTTTATGTTCATTGAAATTTATTTTACAGCTGATCTTTCTTAAGAAGTTTTCCTTTTAGGTTCACTGCGTGATGTAGATATATAATTCCTAAATATGCAATCTAAGATGATAAACAATCATTTATTTTTCTTTTTGCGATGAAAATCCTAGCTACTAAGGAAAGAGAAGCAAGATTCTTTCAACATAGAGCAGAGAGCACACACTAAGATGCACTGTCCTAAATCAATTTCCACAAGCAGTCTAAATGCAAATGCACATGCATGTATTTGTTTTCCACTTTCTTAATGTGTGAATGACAAAAAGAACACTGAGTACAGATCTGAATTATTTTTTTTTTAAAGCGATAGTACTAAAAATTTTCTTTTCAAAAAAAGAAAGGAAGACTAAGACGATACTTTGTGATTTTGAATTGAAAACTGCTTTTGACACTTGAAATACTATTAATTCAAATGAAATACAAGAGCAAAAGTGTAATCGACTATCGAAAGAGGAGGATTCTTTTCTTTGACTGAAAACGATACTTGCAACACTTTCAAATCAAAAGACAACAGTTCGATTAAGCTACTGTTTACAAAGGAGAACTGTAAATGGCAAAAAATACATAAAAGTATTCACAATTCTTTATGCAATGGAGGCTGAATAATGAAAAGGAAGGGAGTTTCAACAGTGGTATACTGATCATAGACAACAAAACTACTGAATAAAGCTGAAGACAATGAAGAGAAAACCAAAATCTGGAGGCAGAACAGTCTTACCTAATCATCGCACCTGTAACACAGGGAAACAAGGATGCATCTCACCTGCAGCACACGGGAGGTGCGATGCATCCAGACTGCCAATGAGAGAAAGTGTGATGGTCCAGGGACAAGACTGGGTTTGGTTTTTTGTTCACAGTTTGTAGCTTAGTCCAGGGATTTAGGCTAAGCTAATGATAGGCAGTAAACACAAAGCGTAGGGGCTGATCTAATGAGGTTAATTGAGCTACCACCAGGGCACTTCGGATGTTTGCAAGTTAGATGTTTAGTTCATAAACTAACCCGGAGATTAACTGAAGCAATGTTGATCTACTTTGCAGTTGCATATGAAAAGCAGTTGGAAGGCTAGCTGGCTTAACTTCAGGCTCCATCTGTAGTTTATAAAGCAAACAAACTAGAAACAAGCAAACAAGCTATTCGCTCCCCAGCGGAGTCGCCATTTTGTTATCAGAAAAACTAGTGTCCATTCAGAGCTGCTAGTCCCACTAAGATCGGTAGCTATCTTAGAAACAAACAAACTAAATTCACTTGTGTTTTCCTTTATGAAAAACAGATGAGAGAGAAGAAGAGAGTACCAACCTTAGTCTTTTGCTTGGCCCCTTGCTTGTTTCCTCTCCCCTTTTATAGATCTTTGCCACTCTTTCCTCGCTTGTCCCACTTCAAAGAAAACTTGTAGAGTCAAAGCAGCATAATACCATCAAATCATAGAGATCTATAACCACAAACAATATACGATCAGATATATATTAACCATACAAATGCATATATCAATACAATATTTAGAGATATACAAGAATATGGAGGAAAACTCAAATAGCTTTATTGATAGAAGTAGTAGAAGAGAGGATTACAACCCATTGATCTGACCCAGTGCCATCCTCCTAGCATGAAAGCCCTCTTCACCTCATGAAAAGCCAGATCACCCAACACTATGATGTTCCACAGAGAAACCAACAACACTTCCTTACAAGATACAAAACTCCAGCCTCTGGATCTTTAGGATGAGGGATCCATATATAGATGTTTGCAGGTGGGTGAGGCAGCTTCTCGGTTTTTTATTAGTGTCATTTCTCTTATAGTTCTTTGTTCCACTTGGAGATTTCATGATCTCTTACTCATCCCTGGGTGAATTTAAAGAGGAAAGTGTCAAATGAGCAGTTTCTAGAAGATTCTTTGGGTTTCCACCTAGCCAATTGCCTCTGCCATTTGTCTGCTCTCACTCATCGTACCCTACAAAAGGGATTTTCAGTATGCATCACACTTTTTGCATGTAGTAGGTGAGATGCATCGCACCCTTAGCACTGAGTAGTCTGTATGGTCCAGTTTTGACTAGTTCTGAGTAGTTTTTCAGGGAGAACTTTTGGGAGATGATCTAATCAACTGACCTTGTTCCTTTAGGGGATGTAACAACACTTTTAGGTGCTTAGAGTCCCTCAGTTTATGGACATATGAGATTGGGTTTGCACTGCCCAAATATGTCTATAACAACTATGTTTTTAAAATCATAATAGTTTTCACAAAAATTACAATTCATTGTCTTTGACCTGTTGGTTGAATTTTAACTACTTAAAAGAAATGGACATAAAAACTAACAGGACATATGCACATGATTTGAGAAAGCTACATGGTATCTGCAACAAGCACTTTCATGGAAACCAATACCATCATTTGGTGAATGAGAACAACCTATTATCAAATAAAGAAAATGGTATTAACATATGTTAATGATATCAAAACAAGGCTACTATAGAATAAAAAATTCTATAGTGGCCTCTTAAATTTAACAAACATAATAAAAAGAACATACCTAAAAATCTTTGACCTTGAAACATAGATAAATAATAAAATATTTATTTAGTAGGGTTTGGATCATATGGGTATGGAGAGATAACCACTTTGATGTTTGATGACTTAATAACTACATGTGTGTCGGTTGACTGTGTTTTTCTCTCAAGGCTAGAAGAATTTTGATCTTTTTTCTTTTCCCCAAATTAATTTAGAGCTCTAATTTTATTGTTCTCTTGAGTGAGATAGTTAATGTAGTAGTCAACACAAGGAATTATAACTAGAAATTATTGGTTCCAATACATATTAAGTGTGGATTCATCAGAGTGAATATTTCTCTGAGGGAATTTTCCTAGCTCATTGTCGCCATAATTAATAACATTATCATTATCAACAAAACTTTAATTATCCTTAGTATGAGGCTTATTTTTCTTTGGTGATGGCTCAGTAACCATTTCCAGATCAACAATAACCTCTTTAACTAGGAAATTGTTTTTACTCTTATGCCAAGCCCGAGATCTATTCCTTTTCATTTGTTTAATTTTCATTGTTGAATGAGGGTTATTATCAGGCTGACTAACTTCCTCATAATGTAAAAGTTTAAAGTGATGGTTATCATATGATAAACCTAGTTCATCAACACCCTTAAATTCTAGTTTCAATTCGACATGATTGAACTCAATATTCCTGGCCATACTCTTTGTGACATGAATAGGTGTATTTTCATGGTTTTCAACCCTTTCTCCAAAAATTAGATCTGACTTCTCAACATGGAATGATCCATCATAGTTATCTCCATCAACAACATGAGAATCAAATGGAGTTGGGCTAGTTGCTGGAGGACTATGTGAGACCTTAGGTGCAAGATATGGGGTTTTGAAAGTCTGGGTTATCTTATAACCATTTCAATGTAGAAATACCTCCCAAACATCACCAAACATGGCCAATTGATGTTTTACCAAAATGTAGATGAGAACATGATGGAAAATAAAGCTATCATTTTTTTATGTTCATCTTGGTATTCCTTGGCAATTTTGGAGAGGCTTTTGTGTAAGTAGTATCGAAGGTTAAGCTTATAACCTAAGAAATCCATCAATGAATGAATGTGGTATATGAATAGTATCATATATTTCTCTTCACATTTTATGAAACGGTGCAAAAATTATAGCAAATCCCGCCATCTAGGTTTGAGAAAAGTAACTGGCATACCTTTGACAATATATGCATAATTCGTATTTGTTAATAACTTATGCCATGGTATATCATGCGCAGGATAACTCCTAGACTGGTTCTTACGCTCCGTAGAGAAATGAGTGGCCTTGGCTATGAAATCAACCTCAAATGAAATATCCACATCGTTGACGTTCTCCCTTTTTCAATTAAAATTGGAGGTGAAGGCCTTTACTATTATGTCCATAAAACCCTTAAAACATTGAAAAAATTCCCACCACGTGACCTACTAAAAGAGAGCCAAATATTTGTCATATGACTCGATGATATCCCTCCCAGTCAATTCGGTCCTAATCATGGAGTGCATGACTAAAGACCTGGTAAAATTTCAACTGGGATTCAGTGTGAACATGGGGTAAAATGAACCAAACGAAGTTTTGAAACCCTAAATACTTGCTAAGCGACATGGAAAGACCTAAACAAGAAAACAAGATGCATAGAAGTGGAAAAACCCTATGTTGTGAATTGGATAACTGATGTGCACGGTATAAGGTGTATCAAACAATGATGATCGCACCCAGAGGAGAGTTATGACTTGATAACTTGAGTCATGATAATTTTTAACAATGTCAACAAATGTCAAAAAGCAAGGTTGATCAGTCGAATACATTGTGCCATGTCACCCAAAAGCATAGATATTTCATTGAACACAATTTCAATTAGATCTGGCTAACACTACCAAATATCATTTCATTGCATGCTACATCAATAAATTTTCGATACGACACTGTAATTCCACATAGAACTATAAGTGATGCTATTAAATTTAATGTACAAGAAACTATAACAGAGAATGAAACATTAATAAAATATTTAGTAAGGGTAAGGTCATGGAATGAAAACATCTCGCAAAAAGGGACATAAGTTAATTCCAAAACATGTATACCTATGTTATGAAAAGATCGATGACAAAAAAACATTCATAATCCTTCGACGCATAAAATACATGAGAATTATGGCTCACGCGTGATATTAAACAAAAATAAATGTAAGGAAATATATAAAACATAATGAAAACTTTAATATTCATATGTTTCCTAGGTTGAATAAGTTTATGGCCTCTTAAACTGGCTCAAAGAACATAGGTCATATTATTACCATGGAAAACAAAGAAACAACCTCATGTAATAGAAAATGACCAGCAACCATCGTCAATAGAATTTGAGATGAGTTATGCAGTTCGTTAGAGATCATTAACACACCAAACATGAAATGAAAAGAAATCCATATCATAATCTAAAACCAAACTTGTACTTCAAAACCATTATCATCATTTAAATTCAAAGCTAGGTATACAAATCAAAAGCCAACAAGAAAATAGAAACTAGTAGCATATAGAAATTAGTAGCATATTTCATTTGAAAAGTGACAAGAGAGTGAGTTAGTTGGCTAACACAAGGTTATTAGATTATTTTTTGTAAAATATATATGTCATAGACGACTATCTAATTTATGTTTTGCTTGTACGCTTTTCATATCTTTACTACAATCTTTCTTGATTAATCTAAATCTCCAACTCACACTTAAAATGGTGGGTTTTATTTGCGCAACCTAATATGGGAGGGACATTGAATGAGGTCCAATAATATCCAAAATAACTCTAGATCATGAACCTAGCCCCAATACCTCATATTTCTAATTAAAAACACCCACCCATTCAAGCAAGCCTAGAAAATTAATTTTGAATAATATATTAATTAATTTTCAAAAAATTCCTAACATTTGATCGAATTCCCCTATATGTGAATCAAGATAAGAAATTGATCTTGTAAACAAAGAATCAAAACAATGACATAGGACACTATGAAACCACCCATAATGGGACCATACCTTCTGAATAAATGTCATAACTATAATAGCACTAGTAACATTTATAGTAATAATATTAATGTATCTGTATATCATGAAAGGAATATATCTAGCACATTAAATTTGACTCTTCCTTGTAATATATATTAAATGTAGATAACTCAATATATATACAGACACTTATATTATTAATGTCAATTGTCGATAGTTGTTGATAGGTGCACAAAGATATGTTTAAATTATCAGTATATATCTCACACACAATTAATAATATGGAATTATATTGATCAACAAATATAATATTATATTATACTAACATAAATATTATATAATAATGTTGCAAAATTTATATAATTATTATACTAAAAAATCATGATTGATTATAGTTGACTTTGGTTGACTATAACTCATAGGATTTATTTGGCATTAATGTGGTTTACCACGTTTATTTAGGGTTGACTATTGTTGAATTTGGTTACCTATGGTTGATTTTGATTGACTTTTCTTAGCTATATTTACTTATAGTTGACTACATGTGAGCATCGCTGACTATGATTGAGATATTTGAATGTGAATGACTATGGTTAGGCATGGTTGAGCATGATTGCCTATTATTGGGAATAGTTGACCATACTTAGCCATGTTTGACTTTATCTAGCCATGGTTGAATGTGGTTTACCATATTTAAGCATGGCTTGATATGGTTGTTCATGTTTGATTATGGTTAGTAATGGTTGGCTATGTTAGACTATTTTGAACCATGATTGACTATGGTCTACCATTTTTTACCATGGTTGATTATGTTTAACAATTTTTCGCTATAGTTAACCATGTTTAACTATAGTTAACATGTCTTAACCAAGGTTGATTATATTTGATCATTGTGAACCATAATTGTGAACATTTAATTATGTTTGACTATTATTAACCATGATTAATTTTTTTGTTTACTTATGGTTAACTATGCTTAGCGATATATATTTTTAATTGACATGTTTGACCATCGTTGACAATATTTGACAATGTTCGACAATGATTTCTATGATTGGACATGGTTGACACCTAGTAAGCATGTTAGGCTATGATTAACGATGTTCAACCATAGTAGACTATGTTGGACATGATTGACCATGATAAACAATGTGTGATTGTGAATAAGCATGGTTGGCAATGCTAAGCCATGGTTTAATACTATTGGCCATGGTTGATTATGGTTGATGATGGTTGATTATGTTAAGTCATGTTTAATCACCGTTAATTCACTACGGTAGACCATATTTGACCATGATTGATTATGTTGACTAATAAATGTTAAAATAAAATTTCATTTAACTTACTAAGAAATAAATTCATATTAATATTATATTTTAAGTTTTATATAGTTATATATTAAATACAAATTATCATAAAGATTATCATCAACTATAAATTATTGTAAAAAAATATTAATGTAATATTAGGCATTTAATATTATATAATATATATTATTTTTATTATTATAAAAAAAAATATTTTAATTTAATCATCAATTTATCTCTTTAATTATTTAGGTGTATGGATATAGTTATGAAAAATTTAATACTTAATTAATGTTTGTTTAAAAATGACTCTAGTTGATTACAGTTGACTAATTTTTACCATTGTTGACCATTGCCAACAATGGTTAGACATGAACCATGGAATTATTATATAGTTGGATATGTTAACCCTGATTGGACATAGTTAAACATATTTGACTCTTGCTGACTATTCTTAACTATGGTTGATTATTCCTAACCATTGTTGACTATGTCTAGTCATAATCTGCTACCATTAACTATGTTTTACTATAATATTTTTGCATGACCATTTTTTACTATGGTTTACATTTGATAAATATGGTTGTGTTTGGTTACATATGGATATATTGGACTATAATGTTGCGATCAAACATATGATTTTTAAAAATGTTGCAACATTCCAATATATAATGTATTATCACATTGTAGCATTCATTATGGGTTTCGTTGCATTATGAAGTTGATCAAGGGTTATCTTGGATTGTGACATTGCATAATGGTTATGTCAATTCGCGTCATTTCATCTTTTCTAATTGAATAATTTTTACCTTACATTATTGTATTTTGTTAAAAGAACATTTTGGCATTAATGGTTGTGTCATATTTGTAACATTCATGAAATGTCATGTTACATTAGATATCATTTTTGGGATTCAACTGCGTTAAGTAAGTCATTCACGTATGACCATTTCCATGAGAGGTAGTCGTAACTGACTAAATTTCTCATGATATTTTGAATAGTTCACTTAGCACTCATTGCATCGGGGCGATGCTCACAGGGGGAAGAAGTGGGATTGAAACTAGTGAAATGTGGAGAACGAATCACATAGCATCAATCATCACTTCCAGGGCTTGCACCCGGTAACCAGGACTTCCCAGGAGGTCACCCATCCCAGATCTCCTCTGGCTCAAGCGCGCTTAACTGTGATTCATGTTATATTTTGATGTTCATTATGGGATTTTTTCACATTGCAACATTTATCAAATGCAATTTCAAATTGTGATGTTCAACAAGGGTTTTTCTACATTACAATATGCAACAAGGATTATGATAGATTGTGACATTATTCAATGGTTATGTCAAATTTTCACATTCATCTTCTCTAACTTTTAAATTGCTACATCCTTTAATGGTTATGTTTCATTATGTCTTTCATAAAGGGTTATGGCACAAAGTTCTTTTGTCTTGCATTGTCCATAACCCGTATTCCACAATGACCATGTTAAATTGCATTGTTTATTTTCCTTTGCTTATGTCAAATTCATATATTCCTAATTATGTTGCATTATGAAAGTCATCATTCTGCTGAATTTGATTGATTTTATCTTCTCATCATTGATTATGGTTGAATATGTTGCTTTACTATGATTGACCATGATTAATGGTTTAGTAATATTATTAATGGTTATGTAGCATTACAATGTTTATCGAAGGTAATAACAAACAATGACATTCATAAAGGATTTTTTCATATTACAACATTTTGTTAATTATGTTAGATTACAACATTCCAACATGGTTATTTCATCTTATCCCATTCATCTTTCCTATATTAAAGAATGCATTACATAATAATGTTCATCAATTGTGTACTCAATTTCATTGATTTTGATTGGCAATGGTCTATAATCCTTAATAGTTATTTCATATTGTCACATTTTCCTTGTGGCATTAATCATATGTCATGTTGTAGAATTTATGAAATGTGCATCATGTTACCATTTTTGTTAAAGTTCTTCTCACATGGAGGTGTTCAACAAATGTCAGATCACACTATCAGATTAATTAAGTTTTGTTTTAATTGTCATATTCATATATGGTTGTGTTTTATTATGGCATTCCCTATTGTTTATTTGAAATTGTGGAATTAATATTAGCTAAATTTATGTTAAATTTAATGTTTATTTCAAATTGATGTTCCCAATCGCAAATGGTTATGTTGAACTACAATGGTCATCGTCACATTAACTCTAGTGGGCCATTGTTCATTATGGTTGATTATGGTGTTTGATTATGGATGATGAAGATTAACAATTTACTAATATTATTAATAGTTATGTCACATTACAAATATTATGAAATTTGATGTCACATTGAAACATTCATCAAGGGTCCTGTCACATTGCAATGATTTTATTATATTACATTGGATCACAATGTTCTAAAATGGTTATGTGGCACTACAACTTTCAAATTTTCTAATTTAACGGTTCCATTTGATTGTAACATTCATCAAGGGTAATGCTGAATTGAGTTTAGTTGAGTTTTATTAGCCATGATTGATATTTGTTAATTTTTATTTTACATTGTGACATCTTTTGATGGTATTAGTGGCTATGTCATGTTGCAACATTCATGAAAAATGATACCACATTGCAACATTCACCTTTACATTATGCCACTTCTCAATTGTTATATCAAATTGTGACATTCATATTAACTAAATTATATGTTAAATTTAATGGTTATGTTACATTGTGACATTCATCAAGGGTTCCATTCTATTGAGTTTGGCTAGATTTAGTTGTCCATATCTCACATTCCTCAAATACGATTTTAAAATGTGACATTAATATTTGCTAACTTTTTCAAATTACTATGCTCCTAATTCTAATGGTTATGTTTATAATTTGATAGCCTCAAGTTGACTTTAGTTAACATTGTTTGGCCATTGTTAATTAATGTTACCTATGTTACTTGTTTGTGGTTGGCTGATATTAATGTTTTGATAATATTATTAATAGTGATGTCATAGTTTAGAGTTTATTAAAGGTGCTATTACATTACACCATTCATCAATGGTTTTGTGTGATACAAAAGGATTCCCACAATCAATTGAAATTGATGGTATCAAATGTTGATGGGAAGGTCTTCAGGTTAAAGAGCTTGTCAAGAGCTGAAATGAGCCATGTATAAAAAAGTTCTGGAATTTAGAAGTTAAAGGAAAAATAGGGGTGACACATAAGATGGTCACATGGCACACAAGGAAGTGACATGGAATGATGATAGGGAGACACATGGCATGCCATGTATTGACATGGCCTCATGTTTGGATGACATGTGGAACCACATTGACCAACTATAAGTTGTCACATGGGCCCTCTAGGAGGTATACATAGATTGGATGCATGGATGTCAAAACACTATTGTGAAATTATAGCAATGGCAAGATTTGAAGCCCCAACCTATTTGGCACAAGTGATAAACCTTACCACTAGGCCAAGATGTGTGCAATGTTAAAATAATAGAATAATTTATTATATATTTCATTTATTGCAAATCAAATCTCACAAAATGTGCACCTCTAATATTTAAAACATTGACCTCTTGAAGGTTGGTGACAAGTCTTGTGACTACAACACAAGTTGCAAACATGTTGAGCTATCTACCAATTTGTTTTGATAAAGATTATTTTGGATGTACTATCCCAAAAGATTATGTAATACCCCACCATGTCATGTAATCAATGGAGTTTAAATCGCTAACACAAGCATATAAACTGAATTCCTTACCACTGGACCGCAACTAGAATTTGTAATGTATTATGTGTAGAAATTGTTTTAAGGTGTAATTTCTCATAGAATTTTGGAGAATAAAGTTCATAAGGCTCTTTGGTTTTCGGCAAGCATATGGGAAGAATATTTTAGCACCCTTGTTGTATTCCTAGAAATGCCTTAAAGGAATTTTTATTGTAGGTTGGAGATCAATGTTGATGCAAGAAAGCATTTGAAGTATTTTTCATAATTTTAATGGATTGATTGCACATTTGAAGTGGACCCAGGATGTAGCCCAGGAAAGGTGATTCTTGTCGTTATATTTTCCATGATCAGCTAGATCTCTATTCTTGTTGCATTAATGGTTCTATTGCATTCCAATCTTCATGAAAGAGCCATATTTTAATGGATTTTTCACATTTTCACATTATGATGTTCAGTAAGAGTTTTATCATATTGTGATGTTCATAAAGGGTTATGTTTGTTGACATTGAGTCATTTATGTTTGTTGACTTTATTAAATTTTTATGTTCCTCAATATTTATGTGGCATGGTTACAATCATCAAAGATCATGTTGCATTGATTTTGGTTCAATTTAGCTAGCCATGGTTTATTATTGCTAACCATGGTGAAATAATGTTAGTAATGTTTGATTTTGGTTGGTCATAGCTAATTATAATTGACCATGGTTGAATATGTTTGACTACGTTTAGTTATTGCTTGACAATCAATTAATATTGTTGTTCACATTAACTATGGTTAATGATAGTTTTCCATGTTAGACTACATTTAACGAGTGTTGATTGTGGTTGACGATCTTTGGCCATGGTTAAATATGTTCTACAATGGTTGACAATTTCGACTACAATTAGTAATGGCTCACCATGGTTTATTATATTTAAAAATTATTAAACATGATTGAGGATGCTTTAATATAGTTTACTATTGCTAATCATGGCTATTTATGGTTAATTATGGTTGACCATTATTGACAATGCTTGATAATGATAAACTATGGTTATCCATGTTTTATTATGATTAAATTGTTGCATTACTTCTTGGTAATATTGTAGCATTTTGTTCATTAAGGGTTGACCATGTTTGACTATGGCTAATAAAGGTTGACCATGTTGATTATGTTGAACCATCATTATCGATTATTGGTCATGTTTTACTATAGTTGACTATGACTCAACGTCATTAACTATTGTTGAGTATGGTTGATCACAATTGATTGTTTTCAATGTCTTAATATATTTGACCATTTTTGTCTATCATTGAATTATGTTTGATAGTTCATTGTTGACTTTGGTTTAGTATGGTTACAAATGGTTGACCACTAATGGTTTATTATTGTCAGCTATAGTAAAGAATGTAGATATGGTTTGACCATGGCTAACAATGGTTGATTGTAATTGGCTAACATTAACCATGTTGGTTGGCCACATTTCATTATTGTTGACAATAGTTTAAGAAAGTGTCTTTAATATTCATTTTATTTAATATTTAATTAGATTAAGTTGTACACTAAAATATATGTTGTATTATAACATAAAATGGTTACAACAATTGCAATTTTCATCTTACAAATTTAAAAATTTTACAAAATTTATGCAGGTTTTAAACCACATTGCTCAATAGCACCTACACACCGACCCAAAAAGTATGGAAATAATAATGAATCTAATGGATAAACAAAAATGGAGAGTATGTAAACAATAATTAATAAAATGAATAGATAGATAAATCCCTACACCCATTTTTGTCATCGAATGTACAAGACACTTTAAATTTACCAACATTCCATTCATCAATTTCCTCCTTTACACTTTGATGGTGTTGAAATACTTAGGAAAATGGATTTTTGCATTACTTTAGGCAATGAACATGCATAATAACAAGTTATTTTCTTATGTTGGGCAATATGAAATATTTTGTTAAGGAACCACCTCATCTCCCAAACTCAATTGCATGCTTATGGTTATGTTAATATCATCTCCCTTGTTGAAATGGTGTTCATCGATGAAGACAGAGACTTAAACTAGTCATGAGCGCATGGTGAAGATGATTGAACACATTGAAAACAAAAAATACATCATATCTCGTTTGGCTTATTATTATTGGGATTTTCACATATAAGATGATCCATAGTTAGTTAGCCACAAGTATAGGATAGTTCACTATGGGTAGTTAGATCAACTTCCACCATACTTTTCTATCACACTGTTGGCACTTAGATAAACTTCCACCGTACGTTTCTATCGCATGTCATCATCTTCTCCGTAAAGAATTGAGTCACCACATATTCCAGCAAAACCACAAGAATTCAGTTACCGCTCTAAGTCGAATTCCACCATTTGAACGCATGGAGATTACACATCTTGTAGAATTTGGATATTGTTTATTTCCTATTTTTTAAAGGACAATGATGACCGAGTGAAACTTGAATCTTCAATTGGAAACCATAAAGTAAATATAGAAAATCGACTATTTTAAAATAGTATTTATCCTATCCATATAATTTTTTTTTTTTTTTAATATGTATACACGACCAAAACATGTTTAAGAATCTTCAATGTATAATTATGAAACTATATAACATATGTCCTACCATTAAAACCCTACAATTCAGTACGTATTGTTCACTGTAACATGTTCAATAGGCGTGTTCATCATGTCACCTAGATTTAGATTTCCTTACCAAAAACAATGGCTAAAATAAATAATAGTGATTGGATGACCACTTCACTAGGGAGCCACTACGATGGACTAACTCTTCTGGAAAAGGCTATTCCATCAAATGACACATCTTAGCCTAGCACATTTTCTCATCGTCCTCTCCCTCACAACATCAAAGATATGGAAACATAATGCTTTGTGAAACGGTTTGTTTTAGCACATTTTTTGATCATCCTCTCCCTCACAACATTAAAGATATGGGAAAAGAAAGGGCCATTTTTATTCAATCACTATGATTTGATCAAGTGGAAAAAGACACCACAAACATCAAAGTGACAGGAAACATACCTATTGATATGGGTGATTGGGCACATTTCGTAGACACGTTAAACACCAAGACATCCAGGGATTACATGTTAACAAGCCCAAACTAGTTTTTGAAAAGACGAACATTTTTGGTTTAGCTATAAACATTTCCCGATGTACTAAAAGTTATGGAACTAAATTTGTAGCAGATATAGAGTGAAATTTTATTAATCAAATGAAAAGGTTATCCTTTAAGCTTTGTTTTTTAATTTAATTTAAATTTTATTTGGAGAAAATAAATTTTAATATTTAATATAAGAAGGATGTTTAATTCATTTCATACTTAACATTTTTAGAAAATTTAATTAATTTATAATGGAAATTTTAAAAAATATTGTTAAAAAAATATTTCAATATATTACATAAGTAAAATACTTTAGTATTTAAGTAAACCAATAATTTCTCTTTCCGGCCTCATCTCGACGGGAGTGATATGCGTAATTATTTTTATGTTTAACCAAAGTGAACAAATAGTATTAAAAGGAATATTCTTATATATAAATACATTCTCAATTAATTCATAAAAGATATTGAAATTAATATATAATATATATATATAATTATTTTGTGTTTAGGTTTAATTTTCTCGACACTTTTGAGGTCAAGTTCTATGGTTAAGTAGGGAGGAAGTGATCCCTTTGGGTGGACCTCCCTGGTATAAATATTTCGTAGAACATAGCAGTGACCGATCTTGGAGGTCCATGAACCGCATAGAAAATATATATAATATATATATATATATATATATATATTATTTTCTGTGTTTAGCATGAAGGGAACATGTTCCATTAAAAGAATATTGTGATATGAACACTCTCTCTATGTAACCATAAAGAAATTCAAACTAAACATAGAATTGGCACATGACACACACACATATATGAAGAATGAACATAAATTTATCTTAAATATGTATCTATATTGAATTAAAAGAGATCAGGTATTTGGAGGTGAAAACGATCTCTAAATTGAGTAAACTTGAAAAACATTTATCTGTGAATAATTCAATCCCTCTCCATATATGATAACTAGCAATTGCACCATATGTTGCAAAGGAAACGTCGTAAGGCATAAATTCGAGAAGCATTGTGACATATAAAGAATCATTGAAGTTGAAAATGAGTAAACAAAAAGTCTTTCAAAAATAGAAAAAATTGCAAAACTTGTATGTTTATCACGTTTTAATTTACATAGAGCACCTTTACGTGATTTTGGATTCTAAATATTTTGAAATGAAACATTATGATTAAAGTCAACTAGCATATTCCAAAATCTGGAATCAAATTACGCTAACTCTGATCCATAAGTAATAGTATGGTTGGGAAAACACCTCCTCAACAGTATGATGTGCCAACATCTTTTTTGCAAGTTGGACAACGCTTGTGGGATTTCATAGCTGAAATTTCTTCTGCTTCCATTGGGTTGTCGGCCTATCATTCATTCAAAATACCATCTCAACTGCAGATGCATAATTCAGAGAATGTAGATATACACACTACATTGACCCATGAAATGAAAAAAAATTGCATATCATTTTATTCTCTTTATTTATAACACATAAAAGATTTTACATTTCTTCACAATGATAATTCAGATATCAATATATAAATGATAATCCAAAAAATAATTTGAATTGAAAAATAGAATATAAATAATTAATTATGTAGAAAACAATTTAACTGATAAAATTTATATGATAATATCAATTTTTTTTTACAAGAAACCATAGAACTCAATGTTTATTTATAATGTACAGAGCTATCTAATATCGATATATATACAACTAAAATAAACAAAAAGAACAATTACCATAAACATAAATTAAGGAAACCTCAAATATAATTAAGATACACACAAAACACAAGGACACTTCCAAAAGCTCAATTACCATAAACATCAATTCTGGAAACTTCAAATATAATTAAGATACACACAAAAAACAAGGAAACTTCCAGAAATATCCAGTGGTCATAGACGTAAGTAGGATGTAGCACCACCACGCATGTCTTAAAATAATAATAATATTATAATTTGGCATATTCTTTTGTTTAATGTGATCACAAAAGGAATTACAAAAGGCTTCGTCGCTATTGGATCAAATCAGGTCAGGAAAAAAACAACAGAACTACTTACATATGCCAAATTGTTATTGTCTTCAAAACATTCTTTGTTAAGATGTATTTCTAAGACTATGTACAGGAAATGCTCTGTTTCAACTAATTGATCACCATTATACGAAATAGAAATGTCAATCAAAATTGTAACCATTCAGCTTTTGTTGTTATTTTTGTTGTCGATCCAAAGTCCAATAATGGTTGGAGTCCTTAAGAAACCATCACATATTGCCAAGGAGAGATCATGATTGCAAAATCCACCTTGAACAATGAAGGAAACCGCTATGAAAAAAATATCATCACTCAAATTTCTCTATCAACTCTTAACTGAATGCAACCGTTGAACTTAAGAAATATTAATTACATTACTTACAACCCAAAATAGCAAAACATTAACTAAATTTAGAAAGTGGAATATTAATTACATTCTTGAAATCTCCACCCCATATTGAGCTCTTTGCTGAGAATTTTGTGCCTAACCTCTGATAAAATGTGCTCTACCGCAGGTTCCCATTTTACCCACTTTGTCCAGAAGACAAAAGGGTCCTGCCTGAAACTAGCTAGAGGCAACATTATTGAGCCCATAAGATTATATCAATACAATTTGGGTTGTGAAGGATTTAACCCAAAGGCTTCCAATGATGTAGCATCAAAGTCATTGAAGGAAAATGAGAAAGAGCTTCTGATAAACCAAGAAGATGGTACAGTTTCTGATCATGAAAGTTTGGTTCACAGAATAAGGGCCATGAAAGACCTATTGAAGGAGACATTTTGCACTGTATCTCATCTGAAAACCTCTTATGCAAAGTTACAGGTAGCCCATATTCCTTATGATGCAGATAAGCTACAAGTGGTTGATAAGGAGGTGATCAACGAAATCAAAAAGCTCTCATAACTGAGGTAGTATTAGAAGAAAATTATTGCCAATGGAGACTCCAGTGGTTCTGAGAACCAGATTGGGTTAAGCTATGAGGAGACTTCAACAAGGGCACTCCAGATTGAGATTACATAGAAGAATTCTGAGATTGAAAGCTTGAACAAAGCGTTGGAAAATCTTAACTAAGAATGGGTGAGTATAGAAGATCAGACAAAAGGAAAAGTGCTAGATATTCGTCATCTTTAAATGTTGGGGATGGTCATACAATTAAATTCTTAGAGACAAGCTTGCAGAAGATGAGAGAATCAGCCAGGTGTTTCACCAAATCCCTCATTTCTTTGAGGAAATATACCGAGTGGGATCTAGATGTACCAGTTAATAGCATAGAACTAGGCATAAACTACACCAATGGAAATCCACACAAAGTTGGAATTTCAATCCTATGTTTGCATGATAATGTTGAATGGATTCGAGAACAAGAATTTGTATTTGACTGGGAGCCTGTCATCCATTATAGATCCTGAGAAGAACATAAATGATTGTTTCAAACATTTTTTGGACATGTAAAACATGGAGCCATCAGAGCTAGTGTCCATTCTTATACCAGACAACCTATTTGGGAAATTATGTATGAAGAAATTTCTCAATGTAGTGCATCCCATGATGGAAGAATCCTTATTTGACAATTTCGAGCACAGGAACCAGATACACGTGGGACTCCACCCCATGAGCCAATTTTACAGCCTATTCCTCAAATTTTCCAAGTTTGTGTGGTTGGTTCACAAGCTTGCATTTTCTTTTGACCTGCCTCTATCTATCTTTCATGTCAAGAGAGGGGTGGATTTCTAGGGTTCCTACTTGGATAGATTGAATTCTGTGAATATGAATCATGATGTTGACAAAAATGTTGCAAGTGAAGGTAATTTCTTGCAACTTCCTGAGAAGCCAAACCTTACAATTGTAGGGTTTACAGTGATGCTAGGTTTCAGGGTTGGCAAGAAGGCCATAGTGATATGCGAGGTCTATGTAATGACTACAACACCTGATCCTGCAATTAATGTTTTTGATTCTGAGCAAATTTAAGTGAAAAATAAAATTAATTTTGTGAAGAATGGAAACTGCTTAGATTCTCAGATATTGTTGGTGATTTTCGCCGATTCTGTTTTGTAGGAAAAATTCTACTCCCTTGGATAAAAAAATATTTTAATATACCCATTACTGAGAAGCAATTTTTCTCTTCCATTAAAGTCAATTATTAGATACTTAAGAAGACAATGTAAGAATTTTAATAGTGAGTAATTCACACAAAACATATACAATTGGTAGCCAAAAGCAATTATAGCTAATAGCGAATGCAAGGGAAATTGTCTGACCTTGCAGCTCTAAGTGGGAATTCCACAAAGTTGGGATCTATGTCCATAGCCTGCATGCAGCCTGAAAGTGCATCTCTAAATCTACCAACTGTCATCCGAGTGGTTGCACAGTTGCTATAGCATAACAATGATGACTTGATATGGCTTTCTGACTTCCCACTTGGCAATATGAAAATTATCCCTTGAGTATAATATTCTTCATCTTTAGAAAAATCCTCTTCTACATATGTTGGATTCACCTTGTTCGAATGATCAAAGTATACATAACTTTGTCAAATATTCTAGAAAATAGAAAGAATATTCTTTAATCAATGTCTTTATGAAAACACTTTTAGAATCTTGAATGACATTCAATTATGGTAAGGCAAAGTTATGTTGAGGACATTCCTTTTAAATGTGCCAAATATGTGAATTCAATAAAAATAGTAGACTAATGTAATCTCATTTCACTCTAATGAAGGAAAGAAGAAATTTTGTACATAAAGGCTAGCAAAACTAAAATAAAAAAATAAAAAAATTATTCACTTTGATATATACAGAATAGCAAAGTCGTATACCTGAGTTGTCAACTTTCACAAGCCTGCTCTGACTCTGCACTTTCTATAGCCATAGGAAGAGTAGGTAGTTCACTTTGTTCACTCTGCTTAGGCAATAACAAGATTGACTGCAGAATTGAGGATGAATCTAAGAATCTATCACAAGCACCAATAAACTACACCATGGAAAGCCACAAAAAGTTGGCATTTCAATCCTATGTCTGAATGAGAATGTTCAGTGGATTTGAGAATGAGAATTTTTATTTGACTGGGGGCCTGTTGTCCATTATAGATCCTAAGAAGCATAAAAATGATTGTTTTGGATAGTTTTCAGACATGCAAAACATGGAACCATAGAGCTGGTGTCCATTCTTACACCAGACATCATGTTTTGGAAATCTTGTATGAAGAAATTTCTCAATGTAGTGCATCCCAAGATGGAAGAATCCTTTTTTGGTAATTTGGAGCACAGGCACTGGATAGGTAGGGGACTCCACCCCAGGAGCCAATTTTACAGCCTATTCCTCAAATTTTCCAAGTTCGTGTGGTTGGTTAAGCTGTAAACTTACCGTTACTTTTTACCGTTAAATTCTTTGTCCTTGTCTGCATTACATGAGCATGGGGTAGCCATGCTTGAAGTGTAATTGTTCATTTTGTCATGATGGAATATTTATGGGGCATCATTACCTTTTAATGTTGTGGTTTAATTGTGAACTTTTGATGGGAAAATATAATTATTTTTTCTAATTACCCAAGTTTCATGGAGGTGCTACTTCTGATAACTCCATCGTTATTTGGTGATGAGGGTGTCTCAAAGCTTCTTATTTTTTCTTCATCTTTTTCTGCTCATACTTCTTACTCAAAATTCTCATTCATGAGTATAGAAATACTTAATTCCACCAATATATACCATCATTTTTTGGTATCTTTCTTGTTTATATATACCCTCCAAAGTCTTTATTGTGTAGAGATTTTTATATAGTTCATATTTTGCCCCATTTTTTATAGCGATGTGCCAGTTTTTCGAAGTAATTTTCTTGAAAGTAATATTTTTTGTGGTTCCTTTTGCTAATATTGGGCCCTGAATTTGTCTTTATTGTGTAGAGTTTTCATAATTCATATTTTGTCCAATTCTTGATAGTGATGTCTTGATTTTTCCATGTATCTGTTTAAAAATACCATATTTTGTTGTCCCTTTTGTTGAATCTACTCCCTGCATTTGTCTTTATTGTGTAGAGCTTTTCACAATTAATATTTTACCCAATTCTTTATCATGGTGTGCTGGTTTTTCCATATATTTTTTTGAAAGTGGTATTTTTTTGGTTGCGTCGTTCTTTTTGCTGATGTTTCTCCCTCCATTTGTCTTTATTGTGTAGAGCTTTTCATAATTAATATTTTTTCCAATTTTTTATCGTGTTTTCCTAGTTTTTCCATGTATCTATTTGAAAGTGGTATTTTTAGTTGTTCCTTCTACTCACAGGATTTGGTTAGAGAGGAATTGTACTAGAAGCTATTGGTAGGCACATGTTGTTGAAATATATAACAAACTTCAAAAGGTGATTGACCTATTGAGTCATTGTAAGTTCTATTGTAACAAATTGGTTAAGTTGTTGGTAGATGCAAAGATCATGTATAAGGACCTCATTGACAAGATTGATTTCAAAATCTCCCTTAAGGACTCATTGATAAGCTTAATTTAATAATTTACGAGGATGGAGTGGAGGAAAACAAGCTTAATTTGACAATATTTGGTAGAATAAGTTGAGATAAACTTTACTTGATATTCTAACATTTTCCATAACAATCATAAAAAATGGTCAACCAAGCAAATTAAAATCCTTGTCTGAAATAATGGTCAATAACAAGCCACAAAATCAGAAAAAATTAATCCTAGATAAACTCTTAGTTATTTTGTTGCAAGGTCACAACCTCGAACTTAAAACAGGAATGAAAGGGTGCTAAAAGGTCGAAGTCGAAAAACAATTGATTTATTTGGCGATAAATTATGGAAGGATTCACTTTAATGAATGTACTTAAATATTTAAGATTCAAATCTAATTGCTGAAATAGTGTTTTGTATGAGGAAGAAGGTGATTTGTTATTTTTGTAAAAATTTAGATTTAGTATTCGGTATATACAATGAATAATAAATACTTTGGGCTACTATTTGTCTAAGATCAAAGATACCTATAGAATATTTTGGCCACCATGAGATGTATACAGTGAAAATTTGAGGGGGCAATTTGATGTTATAAGAGGAAACATTAGAGATATTGAACATCATCAACTGCACTGCACTAGAGTTTCCCATCATTGTAGATTTTATACTAAAAGTTATGAATAATTGGGAACTGGTGTCTAGCTCATTTTTATTTATTGTACAAAATTTTGGCCACCACAAGATGTATACAATGAAAATTTGAGGGGGGGAATTTTAGAGATGATGTTCTAAGAAGAAACGTTAGAGATATTGAACATCATTAATTGCACTGCACTAGAGTTTCTTGTCGTTGTAGATTTTATACCAAAAGTTATGAATAATTGGGAACTGGTGTCTAGCTCATTTTCATCTAAGACGTGGTGATGTCTGAAATTTGTGAGCTTTTGATGCAAATTTACAATTGGAAAGATAGTCATCATATTGTTAGCTATCACATTTTTCATGAATTAATGATATTTAAGTTACCTTATCGAATGTCATATACTACTTTTATTTTTTCAAAATCTATTAATATTTGCTATTGGAACTTGAAACACCATCTCTTATCTTTTAGTACTGAATGACATTTTGTTTACTATTTTTTATTTTCAATGATGTTGTATATGGTAGGATTTTTCTTCAAATTATGCCTTACGACATTTCCTTTGCAACATTTGGTGCAATTGCTAGTGATTTCAATCCTGTGTCTACATGAGAATGTTCAGTGGATTTGAGAATGAGAATTTATATTTGACTAGGAGGTCGTTGTCCATTATAGATCCCAAGAAGCATAGAAATGATTGTTTCAGATAGTTTTTGGACATGCAAAACATGGAGCCATAGAGCTGCTGTCCATTCTTACACCAGTCAACCTGTTTTGGAAATTCAATATGAAGAAATTTCTCAATGTAGTGCATCCCAAGATGGAAGAATCCTTGTTTGGAAATTCAGAGCATAAGCACCAGATAGGTAGGGGACTCCACCCCAGGAGAAAATTTTACAGCCTATTCCTCAATTTTTCCAAGTCTGTGTGGTTGGTTCATAGGCTTGCATTTTATTTTGACCCGCCTATGTCTATCTTTCATGTCAAGGGAGGGGTGGTTTTCGAGAGTTCCTACATGGATAGCTTGAATTCTGTGAATATGAATCATGATGTTGACAATACTATTGCAAGTGAAGGTAATGTCCTGCAGCTTTCTCAGAAGCCAAACCCTAAAATTGTAGGGTTTACAGTTATGCAAGGTTTCAAGGTTGGAAAGAAGGGCATAGTGAAATGCCAGGTTTATGTACTGACTGCAACACCTAATCCTACAATTATTGTTTTTGATCCTGAGAAAATTTAAATGAACAGGAAAAGTAATTTTGTGAAGAATGGAAACCGCTTTGATTCTCAGATACTGTAAGTGATTTTGGTAGATTCTGTTTTGCAGGAAAAATGTTACTCCCTTGGATAAAAAAATAGTTTAATATACCCGTTACTCAGAAGCAATTTTGCTCTTCCATTAAAGTCAATTACTAAAGAATTAAGAAGAGAATGTCATAATTTTAATAGTCATAAGTCACACAAAACATATACAATCAATAGCAAAAAGCAATTATAGCCAATAGCCATTGCAAGGGAAATTGTCTCACCTTACAACTCTAAGTCTGACTTTCACAAAGTTGGTATCTATGTCCATAGCCTGCATGCAGTCTAAAATTGCATCTCTGAATCTACCAATATCCATCCGAGTAGCTGCATGATTTCTATAACATAGCACCAATGCCCTAATATGGATTTTTGACTTCTCACGTGGTAAGATGCGTCTTATCCCTTGAGTATATATTCTTCAGCTTTAGAAAAATATCCTTCTGTACATGCTTAATTCCACCTCTTTGAATGATCATAGTATACATAATTTTGCCAAATCTTATAGAAACCAAAAATAATATTCTTTAATTTATGTCATTATGAAAACGCTTTTAGAATCTTGAATTCCATTCAATTATGATAAGGCAAATTATGTTGGAGAAATTCGTTTTAAATGTACCAAATATGTGAATTCAATAAAAATAGTAGACTAATGTAATCTCATTTCACTGTAGTGAAGGAATGAAGAATGTTTTTACATAAAGGCTAGCAAAACTAAAAGAAAAAAAAACAATAACCCACTTTGATATATATACAATAGCAAAGTCGTATACCTCAACCATCAACTTTCATAATCCTGCTCTGACTCTGCACTTTCTACAGCCATAGGAAGAGCAAGTAGTTCACTTTGAGCACTCTTCTTAGGCAATACTAAGACTGAATATGGAACTGAGGATGAATCTAAGAATCTGTCATAAGCACCAATAAACTACACCATGGAAAGCCACAAAATGTTGGCAGTTCAATCCTATGTCTACATGAGAATGTTCAGGGATTTGAGAACGTGAATTTATATTAGACTAGGATATTATCGTCCATTATAGATCTTGAGAAGCACAGAAATGATTGTTTCAGACAATTTTTGGACATGAAAAACATGGAGCAATCTGAGTTGGTGTCCATTCTTGAACTAGGCAACCTGTTTGGGAAATTCAATATGAAGAAATTTCTCAATGTAGTGCATCCAAGGATGGAAGAATCCTTCTTTGGAAATTTGGAGAATAGGCACTAGATAGGTAGGGGACTCCACCCCAGGAGCCAATTTTACAACTTATTCCTCAAATTTTCCAAGTCTATGTGGTTGGTTCACGGGCTTGCATTTTCTTTTGACATGCCTCTATCTATCTTTTATGTCAAGAGAGGGGTGGATTTCGAGGGTTCCTACATGTATAGCTTGAATTCTATGAATATGAATCATGATGTTGAAAATACTATTGCAAGTGAAGGTAATTTCCTGTAGCTTCCTGAGAAGCCAAACCCTACAATTGTATGGTTTACAGTGATGTCGGGTTTCAGGGTTGGCAAGAAGGCCATAGAAATATGCCAGGTCTATGTAATGATTGAAACACCTGATCCTACAATTAATGTTTTTGATCCTAATCAAATTTAAATAAGCAAGAAAATTAATTTTGTGAAGAATGGAAATCGCTTGGATTCTCAAATACTGTTGGTGATTTTCATAATTTTGTTTTGAAGGAATAATGCTACTCCCTTGGATAAAAAAATAGTTTAATATAACCATTACTCAGAAGCAATTTTTCTCTTCCATTAAAGTCAATTACTAAAGACTTAAGAAGAGAATGTCAGAATTTTAATAGTCAGTAAGTCACAAAAAATTTCTACAATCAGTAGCAAAAAGAAATTATAGCTAATAGCCATTTCAAGGGAATTTGTATCACCTTGCAGCTCTAAGTTGGACTTTCACAAAGTTGGGATCTATGTCCATAGCCTGCATGCAATATGAAAGTGCGTCTCTGAATCTACCATCAACTATCCGTGTGGCTGCACAGTTGCTATAGCATAGAACTAATGCCTTGATATGGCTTTCTAACTTCTGACTTGGCAAGATGCAGCTTGTCCCTTGAGTATAATATTCTTCAGCTTTAGGAAAACTCCTTTTGCATATGCTTGCTTCCCCTTATTTGAATGATCAGAATATACATAATTTTGTCAAATCTGCTAGAAACCAGAAAGAATATTCTTTAATCCATGTCATTATGAAAACATTTTTAGAATCTTGAATGCCATTCAATTATGGTAAGGCAAAGTATGTTGAGGAAATTCCTTTTCAATGTACCAAATATGTGAATTTGATAAAAATAATAGACCAATGTAATCTCATTTCACTATAGTGAAGGAAAGAAGAACGTCTGTACATAAAGTCTAGCAAAACTAAAAGCCAAAAAAACAATAACCCACTTTGATATATACACAATGGCAAAGTCGTATACTTGAGCCGTCAACTTTCACAAGCTTGCTCTGACTTTTCACTTTCTACGGCCATAGGAAGAGTAGGTAGTTCACTTTGTGCAGTCTTCTTAGGAAATATCGAGATTGACTGCGGAACTAAGGATGAATCTAAGCATATGTCATAAGCACCAATGTGTAATCTGTATTTCTCAATTATCTGTTCATTTCATAGATTTCCTTTTGAACCTGACGCATAACTTTGTGATGCATCAATTTACAAAACAAATGGTTATTCGAATGTCCCATTAGAAGATCTGTATTTTGCATTCTCTTGCACTCTTGGATGATAATAATTTTTTGCAGCTCCTGATAGTGAAGAAATTTTCCTAGAAGATGACCTAGAGGCAAGGTGGCTTCTATGATTTCTTCCACTCACTCTAGAAGCACTACTACTATGAACGATATTATCACATTTATCATTCTTCACCTTCTCGGGTGAAAAATTTAACAAATCATTTTTCAGAATTTAGATTAGGCATGTTCTTGTCAAAGGATGAGTTTTTCCATATATTGCTTGTAGAAGGAATACCACATTCTCCTTCATCTTTACCAGTCCATCTGTATTCTTATTCTCCTCCGATGGGCAACTATGTGTTGTAGAAATTGCGAGCATTTATTAGTTGATCAACATATGTTTGCAAGTTTTTATCTCCGGCCCATGGCTCTTTGCTCTCGGTGTCTTTGTCATATGGATGCAAGTTGTATTGTTTAGATGCCCAGGCTAAAAAGGACTATCCCAGAGAACATAAAACTTTTCTAAGTCTAGCATAATGGAAATGATGGTGGTGGCATCGAATGAGACATTTCCTGGACACGAAACCCTTTATGGCAGCAACAAGCAGGAAATAAAACCCTCTTTGCTAGCAACAAGAAGGAAACTTGCTAGATAGGAAGGCAAATGGGACCAAATATCGAGAGGAGGGTTTCTGCGCTTCTTGGGATTTTCATCGATAAGACGGAGAGGAAGACGATATTCTGTAATGTAAACCATGGCCGAAATCATTTGACAGTAGAAAATCCTTAAATCTATGCTAAAAATCCCTGCTACTTACCTCTGCGATAAATCTATGATGAAAATGCCTGCTACTTGCCTTTGCCTATCACAGGCCAAGCCACAATTTTATAAAAACCACCAAATTGCCAAAATACCAATAATTCAACAAAAATTGAACACCGAAAACCTTGGAATAATGAGCTACAAATATCTGCCAAAAATTTCTAATCTGTTTTTCAGTAACCAGGCCAGAGCTCCAAGGATCTTTCCAAAAAATATAAACTCGTTACAACGTAACCAAATATGGAACTCAATGTTCTGTTTTGTTTGTGAAAAGGGAAAATGGGGAACTAAATAGGGAAAATGGGGAACCGAGATGAGATTAGGGCAGGAAAATCTGAGCTTAACGAATGGAATACCATGGTGGAGGCGACGAATGAGACATTTCTAGCATAGGAAACCCTCTTTTGGCAGTGACAAGCAAGAAACCCTCTACAGGAACAAGCCTGAAACTTGCTAGATAGGGACGAAATAGTGAGAGGAGGGTTTTTGTGCTTCCTAGGATTTTCATGGATAAGACAGAGAGGACCTAGAATTTTCATGGATAAGATAGAGAGGACGGCCATATTCTACAAGGTAAGTCATGGCTACCTTCTCTCAATTGAGGGTTCATTGCTCCAAGAAAAGGATTAAGTTTCAACTGTTATTTTTTATTTATAACGATATTATTGATTAATGGTGTCAAACAGTTTAATCGCCTAACATCAGATCGTACGGATCATAGTAATAAAAGTAAGACAAGAGGGGAGTTGATTTCAGAGGGGAATGCCTTAGGCATAAATATGAAATAAAAATACATTTATGTTCATATTTTTACAATAATATAAGGAAAAAAAGTGATAAGATGGTGAAAGAAAACTTTGAAATCTAAACTAAGAAAATTGTTCAAAAAATATTGAAATAATGAAAAGGAGAAGACACTTCAATTCCTTGCAAAATACATTAAGAAAATAATACCCTTCTCCATATATGATAAATATGAAATAAATATAAACACATTAAGAAAATAATACTCATTTCCATATATGATAAATATGAAATAAAAATGCATTTCTGTTAGTATTTTTATAATAATATAGGGAAAAAAAGTAATAATATGGTGAAAGAAAATTTAGAAATCTAAACGGAAAAAATTGTTCCAAAAATATTGAAATGGTGAAAGGAGAAGACACTTCAATTCCTTTGAAAAATACATTAAGAAAATAACAGTTTCTCATGAAAGTTCAAAATAAGGGTTTTATTGTCCACTTTTAATGCCCCAAAGAATTTACGCATTATGATTTTAGAATGAAAAAAATCAATACTAAGGTAGTGGATAAATGGTATAGTAACCAAAATTTTACTTAATTGTTAATTATTGTCTCAATTGCCATGAGAGTATCACTATTTCATCCTTGGGGATGTTTGCGTTGATGTACTAGTGTTCATGTGATTTCATTTCACAAATCAATTAGAATTATTTTAGTTAATACTTGAACATATATCCTTCTATATTGAGGTCAAATTATGAAATATTGAATGTCCCAGAAGACCTTTACTTATTAATCATGAATACCTAGCAAGTTTGTAATAATTTAGAATCAATTTCAATGTTTTATTGCTTTTCACACAAGGTCAATGGCTATGGTCTTCTAAAAGGATACTTAAAAAGAAGAAAATTTGTTGTATCCATCCTCTTATTGCATAACCCTATGTGTTAGCCTCATCTAGTATCTGTATGTGTCAGCTTCAATTAACAATTTACAAAATCAAGTGGTAGTTTCGTCTATCACTGTAATGAATAAATAGAAGAGAAAGAAATGTGGGTCCTATAACTAAGATATTGCTAATTTTTTCCAATAACCCATGGAGTTAACTTACCCATGTCCTCTTTATTATAACCCACATCACTATTTTTACACCAATCATGTTTCTTATTTCTTCACACTTTCTAATTTTTCTCACTTTTTACTTAATCTTAATTCTACTTCTTTGCATTATTCTCTAAACTTTGATTACTTTGTTGCTAAAATGCTATTTTTGCTACAGTTTTATTTGGCACACCTCCCAATGAAACATGGTTGGGTGAAAATTTGGATGTATTGGTTGATGTGGATGATTAGGCAATGACATGGTACTAAGATCAAGTAGTGAGCTGGTAATAAAAAATTCACATGACACATAAGCTACATCACAATCCATGGATCTTTCCACTTCATACAAAAGTATTATGACGAGATTATTTCCCTATAATTATAAAATCCCTCCCATGGTGCATGTGGGATAAATAGGAAATATTTACAAATATAAGGGCATGATTTATGTGGAGTAGATAAACAACTACTTAGTCACTAACTTTCGGAAACCATAACTTGAGTTCTTAATTTCGAAATTGGGAAAACAGGAGAGCTTTGGTAATATAAAGACATGAATAAAATCTTGAAGATGAAATAACATCTAACATACAAAAAAAACCATTCATGATCATTTCTGACTTGGTAACAAATTACATTCTAAAAAGTTATTAGCTTAAAGGAATTTTATAATATTTAAAGTGGGCCCTTATTTGAGCAATGAATATTAATGTTTATACTTATCTAACTCACTTAATTTAGTTAGTATAACAACTTAATTTAGTTAGTATAACGAGGAAAAACCTTAACTATAAAGTATTTGTAAGAATATTAAGAAATGATTAACAAAATATGTGAAGTACATTTACAAAAAGAGGGAGAACCCCGTTCTTGCATAGTAAGTAAAATGACCTCCTAGTTCGATGCTTTGATATATTATTTTTTAGTTATAATTCATCTAGAATTTCATTTCACATTGATTTTGAATGAAAAGAGATGATTTTTTATTATTTCCTCTTTCTCGGGAAGGTCTTTCCATTTACATTGTTCAGGTGAACCCAATTTAGTCCTTTTTAGAAACATACATTTTAATTTTCTAGATATTATGAACTATTTTTAAATACATGTATTTGAGGTTACATATAGATATTTAGAGTTGATAGCTTATGTGATATTTTGAATTTCATTTTTAAGAATAATATTGTAAGTGTGTAACTGTCTATTTACAAAGTTTTATAGATGGGATTTGAGTTAGAATATATGTATTTGAATGATTTTGTAATTAATCCAAGTAGTTCAGAATTAGTTGAGATTCTCGATGAGAATATCAAGTAGTATAGGTATTTATCAAGGATTAGATAGTTTTGATCCATTGATCGAGGATCGGATTATTGAATGTAAAGTATTTATGCAAGTTTTGAACTATTGCAATAGGATTTTGTTGGATTTGGCTATGGAGAATTAGACTGTAAAAGAATCGGAAATATCTCTATATCTCTATTTATTCTATGCGTGAAAGGTTAAATCCCGAACATTGAATTTCTTCGAAATATCTTTGTGTATTGTTGAATTCTAGTTTGGCCTGTAAAATTAGAGTTTTGTATGGTCCAGTGTTATTGCGTTAATTCCTCATTCACTGTGTATTAAGTTAAATCAAATATGCTTTGAAGCACATAGCTTTAGTTAGCTAAGATCTGAATTCCCTAGAGAAGAGCTAAACTTGGTAGAAGCATTAAAATCATAGCGGCAGGAGGAAAGTATGATAAATTTGTGAGGGAACTCGAAGAAGCCTGGAACCATCCAATCGATAGAACTATTATATCTATGGTAGTTGCATGAAAACAAGTGTCAAAGTTAAATAGAGGAGTAAAGCAGTCTTCATAGGCGAAAGTTGTTTTCGTGTGGGCTCAAGGAGGTAAGTGGTAATTTTGGATAGTCACGCGCTTCCATTTAGCAGCCAACACGTAGCACGGAGACATTGCTTTTCTCGCATGCTTTTGGCTTGATAAACATCGGCAAGAATTCCACGCAACATTAAGTGTCAAACGTTGGATCAAGAGGGCTTGATCAATGGTAGAGGATCACCTGGCTAGTTTGTGAGTGGGGAAAGCACCAACCGTCAGATTGAAGAAAGAGGATCAATGGTGGAAAATTAATGCGATAAAGGTTGGGAGAAAGGTGTATGCGAGAAGTTTATGAACAACGGTGTTGTTTTCCTTTTGGTTCTAGGGTAAGTGAAGTTCTGCTAATTTTTGGGTAATTTTAGAAATTCTGCTATTTTAGTAAAATATCTAAGTTTGGAGGAAGATGACTGAAACTAAAAAGTAAATTGAAGAGGAACTTCCACCTGCGCTTGAGGAAATCATTTCTAGATTTGAACGATTATCTCATGCACCTGCAACCAGGCCACCATTTGTGGTATCAGAGCAGCCTACTGACACTGAATAAGATCTCGAGGATCAGAAAAAGAAATCCAACATGGATTTCAGAGTTGGAGGAAGAGGTGGTGGTCAAAGAAGAGGAAGACTAGTTACAAATGTTGAAGTGTTGGAAGCACAAGAAATGCAAGCTAGATTAGAAGCAATGGAGATGGGTAGAGATACATATGAGAAGGATGCAAGATATGTAAATGGTCTCAGAATGGAGATCCAAGATGAGATAAGTGTATTGTCTCCTAAAACAGTAGAAGAGGCTTATCAGATGGTATTGAAGGCTGAAGAAAAACTCATGAGGAAGCAATCTGCCAGAAATAGAGGTACCTTCTAAGGAAGCGGAAGGCAAGTTCGCAGAGGAAGGTCTACAACACCTAGAGATGGAGCTAGCAGTAGCTCAAGTTAGCATGCACACACAGGAGGTGATGCAAGTGGAAGAGGGAGTTTCTCTAGAGTAAGAGGAGGCAAAGGTAGAGGAAGAGAAGTTGGATGTTACAGATGTAACAGGTTGGGAACAGAGCCTATGAGTGCCAAGAAAACATAGGAATAAATCAGAGGAATGCAATTGTTGCTAAGACTGAAGAGGAAGAAACAAAGGTAATAGAAGAAGAAAATGTACCAGAGAAAGGGGAATATTTGGTAGTTAACAACGTTCTGTTAAAGCCAACTAAGGAAATTGTTGAACCAACGCAGAGAAAGACCTTGTTCAAGACTGTGTGCAACGTTCAAGGGAAATGTTCCAAGATGATAATTGATAGTGGTAGTATAGATAATTTGGTCTCCACAAAAGTGGTGGAAAAGTTGAAATTGAAAATAAAGAAACACCCAACACCTTACAAGGTGGCATGTCTTCAAAAAGGATATCAGTTAATAGTAAACGAGCATTGTGAAGTGGAGTTGCAGATGGGAAAATACAGAGACAAAATTTTGTGTGATGTGATGCCTATGGATGTGTGTCACATATTGTTGGGAAGACCTTGGTAGTATGACAAAGGAGCCATGCATGATGGAAAGGGGAACACATACAAATTTAGTAAATATGGTGCCAATCATATATTGTTGCCTATGGAAGAAGAGGATGCATCAAGAAAACCTGATCCAAAGACCCTATTGTTGAGTGGAAAGGAGTACTTGCAACAGATTGAAGAGGGTGGGGTAAATTCTGGATTGATTTGAAAACCCATGGTATTAATTACTTCCACAAAATATTCTGATTTTCCAATTGAAATTCAAAAGATGTTGGAAAGTTATTATGATGTCATTGTAGATTATTTGCCTGATGAGTTACCACCCATTAGAAAAATCAGTCATCATACAGATTTGATTCTAGGAGAAAATCTATCTAATAAAGCAGCTTATAGGATGACTCCCATAGAAAATGAAGAAATCAGGAAACAAGTTCAGGAACTGTTAGATAAGGGATTGATTGGAGAGAGTTTGAGTCCTTGTGTAGTGCCAACAGTGTTGATTCTAAAGAAAGATAGAGGTTGGAGAATGTGAATTGGTTCAAGAGCAATCAATAAGATAACAATCAGGTATAGATTTCCTTTACCTAGAATGGAAGATTTTTTGGATTGTTTGAGTGGAGAAAAATATTTTACAAAGTTAGATTTAAAAAATGGTTATCATCAAATCAAAATTAGAGAAGGTGATGAGTGGAAAATTGATTTTAAGACAAATGAGGGATTGTATGAATGGATGGTAATGCCTTTTAGGCTATCAAATGCTCCTAGTACATTTATGAGGCTCATGAATGAACTTTTGAAAGAATTTATTGGTAAATTTGTAATAGTATATCTCGATGATATATTAGTTTACAACATATCAAAAAAGGAACATGTGAGACATCTAAATTATGTCTTACAAAGGCTACAACAAGAGAATTTACTATGAAATTTAAAGAAATGTTCATTCATGAAGGAAGAGTTGGCATATTTGGGTTTTGTTGTTTTTGCTGATGGGTTAAGTATGGATCTAGAGAAGATGAAGGAAATCATGGAGTGGCCTTCACCAAATAGTGTCTTTAAGGTAAGAAGTTTCCATGGTCTTGCTATTTTTTATAGGAAATTCATAAGGAATTCTAGTAAGATCATTGCTTCTATTATTGACACTATAAAGAAGAATAGACAACCATTTAAATGGACTGCTGAAGCAAAAAGGAACTTCCAGCTCTTGAAGAGAAAGATTACTGAGAAACCTATTTTGATTTTGCCTGATTTTAATAAACCTTTTCAAGGGAAGTATGATGCCAGTGGAGAAGCGATTGGAGTTGTTCTAAGTTAGGAGGATAGACCTGTAGTTTATTTTAGTGAAAAATTGAATGAATCAAAGAAGAAATATTCTTCTTATGGTAAGGAGTTTTAAGCAGTGGTGTAGTCTTTGAAGAAGTGGAGACATTACTTGATGTCTACGGAGTTTATACTTTATTCAGACAACCATGCATTGCAGTACATTATGCATCATCCAAAGCTTAACCAAAAGCATGCAAAGTGGGTAGAATATCTTCAAAGTGTTAATTTTGTGTCGAAACATATAACTAGCCAGTCAAACAAAGTAGCATATGTCTTAAGTAGAAAAAGCATTTTAGTTCAATAAAGTCAAATACAAGTGTTGGGTTTTTATTTTCTTAAGGAATTATATGAGAAAGATTTAGGTTTTAAAGAGGCATTTGAAGCTTGTAGAAATCCTATTTTGTTAGACAGAAGTAAGTGGTTGGATTATTTCTTACAAGAAGGAATATTGTTTAAAATAAATCAAGTGTGCACACCAAAATGTTTTATGAGAGAAAATTTGATCAAAGAGAAACATATTTGTGGATTTGGAGGACATTTTGGTGTAGACAAGACTTATGAGCAGTTGAACCAGTTTTATTTTTCGCCGAGGATGAGACTTGAAGTGGAAAAGTATGTGAAGAATTGTAAAGTCTATCAATATTCAAAGGGAAGGAGCCAAAACACAGGGTTGTATGTTCCATTACCTATTCCAGATAGACCTTGGGATATGGTAAGTATGCAATTTGTTTTGGGTTTCACAAAAACTCAAAGGAGACAAGATTCAATTTATGTAGTAGTTGACAGATTTTAAAAAATGGCACATTTTATTCCATGTTATAAAACCAGTGATGCTACTCATGTTGCTACTTGTTTTTTAAGGAAATTGTAAGGTTACATGGGTTACCTAAGAGAATTGTTTAAGACAGAGACACCAGATTTGTTGGTCATTTCTGGAGGGTCTTGTGGAAGAAACTTGGTACTAAACTGAGTTTCAGTTCTGTTTATCATCCTCAGACTGATGGGGAGACTGAAGTTGTAAACAAAAGATTAGGCAATCTTCTGAGAAGTCTTACAGGTGATAATCCAAAATAGTGGGATCATGTATTGTCATGGGCTGAATATGCTTATAATGATTCTCCTAACAGGAGTATAGGGTAGAGTTCATTCCATATAGTTTATGGAGTGCACCGAAGAGGAATGTCTGAATTAAAAGATGGTAAAGCTGAAATGAGGAGTGTTCAAGGAGAATACTTTGCTTCTGAGATTCAACCAACACATGAATAGGTAAAACAATAACTACATGACAACAAGACAAAGTATAAGAACAAAGCAGATTTGAAGAAGAGAGAAATAAATTTTGAAGTTGGAGATTTGGTTTTGGCACACCTAAGGAAAGAAATATTTCCAAAAAGGGAGTATAACAAACTAAAATTTAAGAAAATTGGACCATGCAGAGTATTAAGGAAATTTTCTGCAAATGCATATGAAATTGAACTACCCCCTAGTATTGGAATATCTCCAATTTTCAATGTTGCTGATTTGTACAGGTTTGAAAAGGGACAGGTAGATGACACAGAAGAAGACAAGGAAGAACAAGAGGTGGATTGGGTAAAATAGTTACCTACAACAAAGACAGTGGAGCCAGAGAAGATATTGGATAAAAGAGTGTTTAAGAAGACAAGGGGACAAGAGTATTTTCAGTACTTGGTTAAGTGGAAAGATCAACCAATTGCTGCTGCTACCTGGGTGATAGATACCATGCTACAGAAGTTTGGCAGTTCTTTAGAAGACCTCATGGACAGGAGCCCATGAATAATTTTTTCCTCAAGACTCTGATGCAGGAGCATGAGCCTTGAAGATAAAAGGCTTCATTTTATTCGAAAAATCCAAAAAAATTGCGAGCATAGGAGTGGGATCCTTTAGTTGTCAATTTACAAAGTTTTCTAGATAGGATTTGAGATAGAATATATGTATTTCAATGATTTTGTAATTAATTGAAGTAGCTCAGACTTAGTTGATATTCTTGAGGAAAATATCAAGTATTTTAGGTATTTATCTAGGATTAGATAGATTCGATCCATTGATTGAGGATCGGATTGTTGAATGTAAAGTATTTATGCAAGTTTTGAATTATTGTAATAGGATTTCGCTGGATTTGGCTATGGAGAATTAGACTGTAAAAGAATTGGAAATATCTCTGTATCTATGTATATTCTATGCATGAAAGGTTAAATCCTGGAGTTTGAATTCCTTCAAAATATCTCTGTGTATTGTTGAATTATAGTTTGGCCTGTAAAATTAGAATTTTGTATGATCTGATATTGTTGCGTTAATTCCTCATTCACTATGTATTAAGTTAAATCGAATGTGTTTCAAACCACAGAGCTTTAGTTATCTAAGCTCCAAATTCCACAGAGAGGAGCTAAACCTAGGGGAAGTGTTAAAATCATAGCGGGAGGAGGAAAGTCTGATAAATTTGCGAGGGAACCCAAAGAAGCATAGAACTATCCGATCGACAAAACCATTAGATCAACATTAGTTGTGTGCAAACAAGCATCAAAATTAAACAGAGGAGTAAAGCGGTCTTCATAGGCGAAAGCTATTTTTACGTGGGCTCAAGGTGCTAAGTGGTATTTTGGGATAGTCACTCGATTCCATTTAGCAGCCAACATGTAGCACGAAGAAACTACTTTTCTCACATGCTTTTAACTTGATAAACATCAACAAGAATTACACGTGATATTAAGCGTCAAAGATTGGATCAAGCGGGCTTGACCAATGGTGGAGGATCACTCGACCAATTTGCGAGCTGGAAAAGCACCAACTGTCGGATTGAAGAAAGAGGATCAATAGTGGAAAATTAATGCAATAAAGGTTGGGAGAAAGGCAGATGTGAGAAGTTTATGAACAACAGTGTTGTTTTCCTTTCGGTTCCGAGGTAAGCGAAGTTCTACTTATTTTCAGGTAATTTTAGCAATTTTGTTGTTTTAGTAGAATATCTAAGTTTGGAGATGGATGACTGAAACTCAAAACGAAATTGAAGAAGAAATTCCACCTGCACTTGAGGAAATCGTTTCTATATTTGAAGGATTATCCCTTACACCTATAACCAGACCACCATTATGTTTCAATTAGTCTTATTGTTTGTAATGATTTATAGTGTTGAACAAAGGACCTCCCTTGAGGAGAAAAATTCTTCCCCTTATGCACTTTTTATGGCACCCATATTCTTAATAAGGGAAATGCATGGACTAGCCCTTTCTATGCATTAGAGGCTACCTTAACAGATTTTTTTTCTTAGTTCTCAACTACGTTTTTTCAAATTAACTCTAAAATATTTATTTCCATTTTTTTCCTCCCAAAAACTTCATTGAAGAGAAGCCTCCATGAGAATTTTGAAGTTAAAAAATCTATGTTTTTAATACCTCGACTACAAAAGGATTTTAGTTTTGCTAAAATATATTACTTAACCAAGGTATTCCCTCTTTTTGTTTCTTTCCACTAATGTAGGAGCATGTTATACTACAATAAGACCTAGGAGGTATTTCCATTTTTCCTAAAGAGAGTGGTTTTTTAATTTAATTTGAGCCAAATTTATGTAAATAAAATTTAGGAATTAGTTTTAAAATAGAGATGTGATTTTAGAAATTTATTTGAGAAATGAGCACAAAAAATGCTCATCGACATGTAATACAATATTTGAAGAAGGTTGTTGAGGAGTTGAAGATTTTAGGATTAGTTTTGATGAGTAAATCCATCTTTAGTGGATATTAACCAAAACTATCTCATTTTTAGAGATCTTAGGAGGATTTTAGTAACAAAGAGATTTTAGGAAATAGTCTAGGATCTCATGGTTAAGATCTATTTATATAAATGCATGTAATCCTATGAGGCATGTTAGAGAATGTGACAGAGTGTGTCCAGAGTAGGAAAAGCCCATATTGTGGATCAGGAAATTTCTAAATATATTGTGATTGGAGTTTGTGTGTGAACTATTCAAATGCATGTTTGTTTTGTTGAATTTAGATAGATGTTTATTCTAAATGATCTTTTTGTGGAAGATGGAGGAATGGAAAATTGGTTCCCAATTGTGCATGAGAGAATCCCATTAGCATCATCCACTCAAAAGAAAGTTGAACCATTTTTTCTTATTCTATCTTGGAAACCTTTTGGAACATGCCCAAATAATAACCAATACACATAAATACTTAGTAGCACTAATTTAATAAGAACTACTCTTCCTTCAAGAGAATTCCCTCTCAAACATTAACAACGTATTTGGTCTTGTATATTCTTAGATAACCAATTCCAATCAACAATTTGTAATCATTATATGTGAAGAAATATCCTATATTTCGAATTTCTATAAAGGATAAGGAGACAACATACTCAAGTCTACTTCTAATTGAGGAACCAAGTCTTAGAATAAGAAGATTGACTTATGCTAATTTATGTCCATTTCTATATCTAAGACATAAATATAAAATATTGAAAATCCCTTTCATTTTCCCTCATTCTTTCATTTACCCTTAATATAATATTAATATATCATTATGTTATGCAACCAGCTCCAAAAATAGAAGAAGAGATAAATAAACGACTTCAAAATAAGCCTCTTCAAGGGGACAAACTTTTTTACATTACATAAATGAATAATTCTTGTATGATTCAAATGAAAAAACCTCTCTTCTATATATGGAAGTCTAAGGGATCACAATATAATAAGAGTCGACATAACAATAATAATGTAAGGGCACAACAATAACAATAGTGGGATTCTATGGGGCGGAACAATAACAATAAGGGGGATACACTAATAACAATGAGGGAATACACTAGTATTATAAGGACTTGACATGCCCCTCTCCTTCAAAAAGTGTTGTCCTCAACAGTTGAGTAGTTAAGGATTCTTCTGTATAAAATTCTCATCTGCCCATGTGGAATATTCTGTGGGTAAGTTCTTCCACTTGATGAGATACTCTGAAATTGATCAATTTCGTAGCTGTCCAGTTCTTATTTCCATGACTACTTCAGGTTCCAATATGATTTTTCCTTCCTTATCAAGTTTTGAAAATATTGTTTGAACTGGGAGCTTGCCACCTATAACCTTATTTAAGCATGAAACATGGAAAACTGGGTGCACTAAGGAAGATGTAGGAAGCTCCAATTTCTATGCCATAGTACCAATATTTTGAAACACCTTGTAAGGACCATAACACTTTGGTGATAATTTATTATCCTTCTTAAGTTGTTTGAGGGATATTTGTTTGTATGGTTGTAGCAGTAAAAATACCCAGTCACCTACATCAAAACTTCTTTCACTATGATGTTGATCCACCTATTGTCTCATTATATTATAGCCAAAGTGAGGTTATCCTTTAAGATTAGGAGAAATTGTTGCTGATTCTTGATGTGATCTTCCACTGCTTGAACTTAGAATTTACCCTTAACGATGATGTGATCGATGGTGGAAGATATCCATAAAGTTCCATAAATGGGGTCATTTTGCTGTAGTATGGAGGGAAGTGTTATACCACCATTCAACCATAAGCAACCACTTCACCCATTGTGTCTATTTATCAGATACAAAGCAACAAAGATATACTTCCAGACGTTTGTGCACTATCTCAGTTCACCCATATGATTGAGGATGATAAGATGATCTATGAGCCAATTTGGTAACCAGACAAGAAAATAATTCCATCCAAAAATTTCTAGTGAAAATAGGATCTTTGTCACTTACAACAATCTTTGGGTTTCCATGTAGCTTTCAAATTGTTTCCGTAAATGCAGTAGCAAACGTAATCGCTTAAAATGTATGAGATAATGCACATAAGTGTGCATACTTGGTAAGTCTATCAACTACCACCATGATGACACACTTTCCTTTTGATTTGGGTAAACCTATGACAAAATCCATTGAAACCTCCTCCCAACGTTGACTTGGAATGTAGAAAGATTGTAACAGACCCGAGGTCTTTGTTGTATTAACTTTATTTTTTTGGCAAACCAAATATTCTGCAACAAACTTTTGAATATCATATTTAAGTCCATCCCAAAAAAGTCCTTCTTAACCGTATGGTAAGTTTTTAAAAATACTGAGTGCCCTCCTAACGGAGAGGTGTGCAATTCCAGAAGAATCTTTTGTTTGAGTTGGAAATTCTTACAAAGGTATACATGATCTTTGTACCATAATAAATCATTATTCCAGCTAAATGTATCAAATTTACTAGGATCTTGATGCAACTTTTGAATGAGTGCCCACACTTCTTCATCATCCTTCCATTCATCCCTTGCTTCGGTTATCCAAACTGGTTGGATAATAGAAATGGCACAAATCAATGCTTCCACATCCTCATCCTTTCGTGAGAGTGCAAATACAACAACATTTTGCTTCCCTTTTTTGTAGATGATTTCAAAGTCATAACCCAACATATTTGTGACCCATTTTTGTTGTTCTTCTGAAGATAATATTTGTTCTAAAAAGTACTTAAGACTATCATGATCTGTTTCTACCTTGAAGTGTTGTCCCATTAGGTAAGGTCGGCATTTCTTAAGTGCATGTAGGATTGCCAACATTTCCTTATCATAAATAGCTTTGTGTAAATACTTTCCTTTGATTGGATGACTTTCAACAGAAATGGGTCTTCGTTATTGCATTAAAATAGCACCAATTCCATTTCATGAGGCATCACATTCCACAATAAAGGTTTTTCTGAAGTCTAGCATAGCTAAGATGGGTTCTTGGCACATATCCTCTTTAAGATGCTCAAAGGCCTTAGTTGCTTTTGGAGTCCAAGAAAATGCATCTTTCTTCAGTAATGTTGTTAGAGGTAATTCTATTGTCCCATAACTCTTAATAAACTTGTGTTAATACCCTAACAACCTGATAAATCCTCACATATGCTTTGTGGATGTGGGAATTTTCCATTCCTTAATGGATTTGATTTTGTTAGGGTCTACCTTAACACCCTCATGAGATATAATATAACCTAGATATTCCACCTCCTGTACTCCGAAGAAATATTTGGAGGTTTTTACATATAATTGTTTCTCCTCTAGTAGCTTGAGCACCCTGTCAACATGGTCAACATGATCCTTCCAAGACTTGTTGTAGATTAGTATATCATGAAAATATACTAACACAAATTTTCTAAGGGTTTGAAAATGGAATTCATCAAACCTTGAACTGTAGAAGGTGCATTCGTAAGGCCAAAAGGCATGACCAAAAATTCATAATGAACTTCATGAGTTCTAAATGTTGTTTTCAGAATGTCTTCAACCTTCATTCTTATTTGATGATATCGTGAACAAAGATCCAACTTCGTGAAGTAAATTGCTCGATGTAATTCATCAAATAATTTATTAATGAGAGGAATGGGAAAATTATCTTTAATAGTGATCTTGTTGAGCTCCCTATAATCCAGACACATCTGCCATGATCTATCCTTCTTGTTCACCAATACTATTGGAGCAGAGAAAGAACTTCGACTAAGTTGAATTAAACTAACCTCTAACATTTCTACAACCATGCGTTCAATTTCACTCTTTAGGGCATAGGGATATCTGTAAGACCTGATGTTTGGAGGAATACATCCTGGAATGAAATGAATAGCATGATCATGATCATGAATATGTGGGAGGCATTTGGGACTCTCAAACACCTTGGAATGATTGTCCAAGACTTTTTTGAGATCTAGAGAAATAGATGATTTTGATGTTTGAACCCCTAGTGAGGATAATTATGCAATTATGCCCCGTTTTTCTTTCTTTAGAATATTTGTCATTCTATTAGAGTTAAATATCTTTCCTAGTTTCCCTATGATACCCCTTAATTGAACTTCCTTTCCTTCTTAAAAAAATTTCAAGAAAAGTTCTTGAAAATTGGAAGCTATCCTCCCCAAAGATTGTAACCATTGGACTTTTAGTACAACATCAACACCACCGATTGGAATCAAAAGAATTTGACTATTCAATACATATTCCCCCATGGTTAACTTGATATTATGACACTTTCTAGAGAAATCTATAGTTCCTCCATTTGCAACCATAACTTGATAGTCTGGTCCTTGATATAGGAAGTAATTCAATTACTTGGCTATCTTACAATGAATAAAATTATGGGTACTACTTGAATCAATCAACAGTATTAAATTTTTCTTCTTGATATTTATATCTATCTTGATAGTTTGAGGAGTGGTAATTCCTGCCAATTCATTACAATATATGTTCGGATTCATTTCTTCCTTCTTTGGGGTTGGTTCCTAGTTTATATCCTCCTCTTTTGATGTTTCTTGTTCCTTTTCTTCTTCCGCTTCCCAAGATATGTAGAATAATTTCTTATCAGCACACTTACGACCTTCACTTTATTTGATATCACAATTGTAACAAAGCCCTTTTTCTCTTTCTTCCTCCAATTGTTTTGGTGTCAACCTCATAGGTTGTGGAAGACTAGGAGCAACAATTCTTCCATCTTTATAGTTGTGAGTGGTGGACTTCCTTATTTCCATTATTTTTCTTTCAACTTTTCTTGCCACCCTAAATGCCTTCCCCAATGAATCAGGTTCCCAATGGTGAACCTCATGTAGGATGTTATATTTTAGAGTCCCTATGAAGACATCAAACCTATGTCACTCTAGAATATCGGTTACCCTAATATTCAATTTTTGAAAGTCTTCAATGTGCTCCGCCATTCAACCCTTTTGTTTTAGATTTATCAATTGGCTAAAGAAGGTTCTTATCTTTGTATCTTCATAACGTTCTATCATTTCCTCCATAAAAATTGACCAGATGACAAGTGGTTTGCGAGAACAAAGCCATATATACTATACAAATTGATTGGCTTCTAAATATAAATATGCAATATGTACCTTTTGTGAGGGTTTGACATCATGTAGATAAAAATATTGCTCCATTTGTAGTATCTAAATTACCGGCTCCTTGCCATCAAACTTCCTTGTATCTATCTTTGGAATTTCTTAAACCCCCAATTGGAGTCTTTAAAATCATAATTGATATTCATTTTGTCTTCATCATGATTTTCATGGATTACCTTGCCACCACTTGGACGCCATTCTTCTAGCAATGTTG
Source organism: Pinus taeda (assembly GCA_000404065.3). Classification (NCBI taxonomy): domain Eukaryota; kingdom Viridiplantae; phylum Streptophyta; class Pinopsida; order Pinales; family Pinaceae; genus Pinus; species Pinus taeda. Next base: position 41,634 of record APFE031368108.1, read on the forward strand.
CCAAACGTTCCTTCAACCCATCTATCTTGACATTCATCATTTCTTCCATGTCTACTTTTAAGGCATTCTTTACACCATTCATCTTAGCTTCCATTCCATTCTTCAAACCATCCAGCCTAGCTTCTGTTACTTTTTGTGAGAGTGAATTTTTTTGCACTTGGTCACGTAATTTTGATATATCATGTTGCATTTATTCCTCTTCTTCATGAGTTATAATACAGATTTGGGTTCGCTTACTCAGTGTTTCCATTTTCTTTCTTCAAGGATTCAATTAATAGTAATTGTGCTTCACTATGCCCTTTGAATTAGTTCAAACTAATTTTTCAAACAAAACTTATGCAAATTTTTAAAGAGACTAAACACCTTTTTTTCACTTTGTAGGAGCTCAATATTGAATTTGTTGTGTGTCTATAATTTGAGATCTTCAAGGTCTAAAATTTTGGTTTTTTGTAGCCCTTTGCATCATATTTCCAACCACATAGGTCAGAATGACATTGGATTCTCCAAGAAAGAGTTATGTCAAAATCTCCCACGACGACCCAGTTATAGAATGGTTTAGTAGAGTGAAGTTGTACGAAGTTCCACATGTCACTGTTTCAACCTTCGGCCCTGAAAATAATCCCAAAAAACTACCGTCAGTTCTATTTCTTTCACTTTTTACTAAATTTCAATCCGATCATTGGAGAGAAAGTTATGATGATTTTCCCAAGGTCACTTGTTTGAGATTGAATTATGGAGCCTCCAAAAACCCTACATTTTTATGTTTGTATCTCTGAAAATGTAGTGAGAAAAGATCTAAAATTTGGTCACAAGTTCCATCAAGATTTTCGGTAAAATGGGTTTTAATTTCAGTATCTGAAACTTTGGAGAAAAAACGTTATAGCGAAAATTCCATGCTGACCTGTTTGAAGCAGCAAAACCCAAGAATCCAAAGCTCTGATACCTAATGCTACGCAACCAACTCACAAAATAGAAGAATACATAGATAAATGAGTTCAAAATAAGCCTCTTCAAGGGGGAAACCTCCTTTACATTACACAAATGAATAATTCTTGTATGATTCAAATAAAAAAAACTCCCTTTTGTATATAGGATTCTAAGGGATGACAATATAATTAGAGCCGACATAACAATAATAATGTAAGGGCACAAAAATAACAATAGTGGGCTTCTATGGGGCACAACAATAACAATATGGGGACCACACTAATAAAAATGATGGAATACACTAGTATTATTGGGATGTAACACATTCACAAACAAGAGATAGGTTAAGTTGATATCATCAACAACTTAGATGCCTTTGATTTCAACTAATCTCTTGAATATTAACATTATCCGACTTATCATTTAGCGATTGAAAGAAAAAAAAAATTGAAAAGCAGTAACCTTATCTAAAACATCTAAAAACCTTCAATGTTTTGGATTTTTATTAATAAACATTGCATAATATACATATTTCTGAATTATTCACATTTTCAATGTTGTAAAAAGAGAATAAGTAATAAAAGAAAATCATACATTAATATAAATTAAAAATAATTACATTTTTGTACATAGTGATATTAAATTATTTTATTTTAATTATTTAAATGGGCAGGGCTTTATTATTATAGTAGAAGTCTCGATTTTGGGCCAAAACCTTTACAGAAGGTTTCATGTTTCAAAACAACCCTCTATTTAGAATCCCAAAAGATAGAGTATCCATGCTTATGGAAATCTTTTGTAACTGCCCTGGTTAAAAATCCATGTAAAAATATATAAGACCACGGTCATGGGACACGTATTTGAAGATGAATGAGAAACATCCTAGTGGGTGTTCATTGAGCTTATTATGGCTAACGAAATTTGCAAAGGAAATGACAAAGTCTTTGGAAAGGCAAGAGGCATTAATTCACATTTTATTTAAGAAAATAATGGAAATAGGAGAAAAGGAAGGTGAAAGGTCATAGGTTGCATGTGAGGAGGAAAATGAAGGAAAATAATGGAAAATAAAGAAAATAGAGGCTTCATTAATAAAAAGGCTTTTGAGGATCAATTGGTAAGCTTCTTCTAAGTTTAGTATTGGATCTCCCTTATTATTCTCTCTCTCTCTCTCTCTCACTCTTGGACACTTAGAGTTTTCTTGGAGCACTTTGGAATTCTATAAAGAAAGAAAAAGAAGAAAAGAGGAAGGAAGGAGTAAGCAAAGAAGAGCAAGATCAAATAACCACAACAAGATTCTTTGCAACTATCAATTTGCATGGGTGATTTCCTTTCTATATTTGGCATGCATGGCATTGCATGTGGTTCTTTGTTGTCATGGCCTGGGTATTTCCATCTGTGACAATGTTTTTAGTCTAGTCTTGCCATTTATGGATAGCCATGGTGTGATGGGTTTCTCATGATTTGGGTGATCTGGATTGCTGGATGGATTCGAAGTTGTGTGAGATGGATCTATGAAATAAAGAACACATGGACTAATGATCCATGAACTAGAGTGTGGATTTCGGTAAATCCATTGGCCTAATTACCACTGAACCAAACTATGGTTTATGATAAAGCCAGGTATTGTGTACCTATGTGGTTCTAGGGATCCTTTACTAGTTAATGGCAGGATATATGGTAAATCCTAGAGGTTTTCCCTTGATTATGCCTATGAATCCTTACCGATGAATGGAGGGATATATGGTAAAATTTGGAGGTTGGAGTCTCGGTTAGAACCAGGTGACCCAATGTGGATTGCGGTAAATCCTAGAGACTAGGAGATAGGGACATTCCTCATAGTGTAGTGGGGATAAATCCAGTGGCATCCATGCTTGTTTTATGGCCTAGTGATCTAGGATGGATTGCAGTAAAGCTTTGTTCTATCGATGAGGGTGAGGTGGTGTAGCCTTGGGAAGCCCTAGTTGATGTTGCTTTTGAGTCCCACATTCATGCATGGAATATTGCATGGGGGTGATTGACTAAAATAAAGATATGGTTTAGTCAATCTATGGTTGGGTGGTTCATGGAAGTACCAAACCTAGTTGGCCTTTGCATCATTAATATGAGGTTATTTCTCCTTGTTAATTCATGAGTATTATATTGGTTTATTTGTGGATTATATGGTTGTTGTTTCCTTCGTATTTCTGTTGTTATTATGTTGGTTATGAATATGTATTATGACACAGGTGATGTATGTATCTCATCATGCTTTTACTTGTAAATGAATGAACAATGTATCTGTGGCCTAATAGATGAAATTACAGCTAATGTGGTAAGGAAAAAATGTCTCATGGTGAATCTCATATAAGTATAAGACCCTTATGCTCATCTCTGTTGTTAAGGCTTGTAGCTTTCATGTTTGTGACATGTTTGAAAAAATGTCTGTCATGGCTAGTAGTGGTCCAGTCTAGTCATTGTCGATGTTTTTTCAAATGTATCTTTGTTCCACTAAAAAATTTCCTTTTTGAACCTATCATTGAGTTCTGGGTAGTGACCTAGGCTCTGAGCTTGAAAAAGTGGCACAAATCCCATATTCGTAGGCACAAGACTAAGGAGACAATTCCTTGATGCACCCATGCCTTGCTGTGGGAGTCACTGCAACCTCCCAGATACACCCTTCTCTATATCAAGGGAGCTTCCAGGGGTTTAATGGTCTAGAAACTCATTGGGACATAGGGACTAGTCATGGGGATGACTGGGAAGGATTCTGGGAGTCTTGTAACAGCTATAGAAGGTTTATATTGTGGGTTTCCATTGATTGTACTTCCTTAAGGTCACCTAGGAGATTGGATCTCATTATAGTTGGCTAATTACTTTGGTAAATGTGAGATGAGGGTGTTACAAAGTGGTATCAGAGTGGGTTTCATTCTCTTTGGGTGGTGTTTGGTTTCCGTTATTTTTAGGTGATATCTGATACCATAGAGTGGTATCGAAGCAAATTCCATTCTCTTTGGGGAATGTCTAGTTTTCTTTATTTTTGGGTGATATTTGATACCAAAGAGTGGTATGAAATTAACATGGTTCACCCCTTGGACTAGATCGGTGATGTGTTTTTCATGCATGCATGTCAGATTCATATCTATTATTTATGTTTGTGGACTATGTGCTTATCGTGTATGCATGGCGGTGGTGATTGTTGTTGTTGTGTCATCATGTGGAAGGCTATGATGTTGTTGTTGAGATGTCTTAGTCATGAATGCATGTGAGTTGTGTATGCATTGGTTATTCTTATCAGTGTCTATATGTTGTTATGCAGGCATGATTATGGGCATGGTTTCTGTGCATGAGGTCATTGTAGGCATTTTAGGTCATCATGATGTTGTTGGTATGTTATGATGCTAATGTGTTGACTAAGGTGAAGCAGGATATCAAAACCATTAGAGTGAGGGTGTAGCACTAGACTTCGGGGTAAGAGCATATCATCATATAGGTTTATATGTTTGGCATGCAGGTATGTGGTTAATGGTTATTATATGAATCAGGGTTTCTTATATCCTTTCCATTCTATTATTATTATGGTTACATATATGATAGATGTTAGTTAATTAGTGTGATGATATGCACGTGTTAGATAGTAATGAATGATAGTAACTTGTGGTTGTATGCATTTCTATTGTTGTTTTCAGAATGTCTTCAACCTTCATTCTTATTTGATGATATCGTGAACAAAGATCCAACTTCGTGAAGTAAATTGCTCGATGTAATTCATCCAATAATTTATTAATGAGAGGAATGGGAAAATTATCTTTAATAGTGATCTTGTTGAGCTCCCTATAATCCAGACACATCTGCCATGATCTATCCTTCTTGTTCACCAATACTATTGGAGCAGAGAAAGAACTTCGACTAAGTTGAATTAAACTAACCTCTAACATTTCTACAACCATGCGTTCAATTTCACTCTTTAGGGCATAGGGATATCTGTAAGACCTGATGTTTGGAGGAATACATCCTGGAATGAAATGAATAGCATGATCATGATCATGAATATGTGGGAGGCATTTGGGACTCTCAAACACCTTGGAATGATTGTCCAAGACTTTTTTGAGATCTAGAGAAATAGATGATTTTGATGTTTGAACCCCTAGTGAGGATAATTATGCAATTATGCCCCGTTTTTCTTTCTTTAGAATATTTGTCATTCTATTAGAGTTAAATATCTTTCCTAGTTTCCCTATGATACCCCTTAATTGAACTTCCTTTCCTTCTTAAAAAAATTTCAAGAAAAGTTCTTGAAAATTGGAAGCTATCCTCCCCAAAGATTGTAACCATTGGACTTTTAGTACAACATCAACACCACCGATTGGAATCAAAAGAATTTGACTATTCAATACATATTCCCCCATGGTTAACTTGATATTATGACACTTTCTAGAGAAATCTATAGTTCCTCCATTTGCAACCATAACTTGATAGTCTGGTCCTTGATATAGGAAGTAATTCAATTACTTGGCTATCTTACAATGAATAAAATTATGGGTACTACTTGAATCAATCAACAGTATTAAATTTTTCTTCTTGATATTTATATCTATCTTGATAGTTTAAGGAGTGGTAATTCCTGCCAATTCATTACAATATATGGTCGGATTCATTTCTTCCTTCTTTGGGGTTGGTTCCTAGTTTATATCCTCCTCTTTTGATGTTTCTTGTTCCTTTTCTTCTTCCGCTTCCCAAGATATGTAGAATAATTTCTTATCAGCACACTTACGACCTTCACTTTATTTGATATCACAATTGTAACAAAGCCCTTTTTCTCTTTCTTCCTCCAATTGTTTTGGTGTCAACCTCATAGGTTGTGGAAGACTAGGAGCAACAATTCTTCCATCTTTATAGTTGTGAGTGGTGGACTTCCTTATTTCCATTATTTTTCTTTCAACTTTTCTTGCCACCCTAAATGCCTTCCCCAATGAATTAGGTTCCCAATGGTGAACCTCATGTAGGATGTTATATTTTAGAGTCCCTATGAAGACATCAAACCTATGTCACTCTAGAATATCGGTTACCCTAATATTCAATTTTTGAAAGTCTTCAATGTGCTCCGCCATTCAACCCTTTTGTTTTAGATTTATCAATTGGCTAAAGAAGGTTCTTATCTTTGTATCTTCATAACGTTCTATCATTTCCTCCATAAAAATTGACCAGATGAAAAGTGGTTTGCGAGAACAAAGCCATATATACTATACAAATTGATTGGCTTCTAAATATAAATATGCAATATCTACCTTTTGTGAGGGTTTGACATCATGTAGATAAAAATATTGCTCCATTTGTAGTATCTAAATTACCGGCTCCTTGCCATCAAACTTCCTTGTATCTATCTTTGGAATTTCTTAAACCCCCAATTGGAGTCTTTAAAATTATAATTGATATTCATTTTGTCTTCATCATGATTTTCATGGATTACCTTGCCACCACTTGGATGCCATTCTTCTAGCAATGTTGCCAAACGTTCCTTCAACCCATCTATCTTGACATTCATCATTTCTTCCATGTCTACTTTTAAGGCATTCTTTACACCATTCATCTTAGCTTCCATTCCATTCTTCAAACCATCCAGCCTAGCTTCTGTTACTTTTTGTGAGAGTGATTTTTTTTGCACTTGGTCACGTAATTTTGATATATCATGTTGCATTTATTCCTCTTCTTCATGAGTTATAATACAGATTTGGGTTCGCTTACTCAGTGTTTCCATTTTCTTTCTTCAAGGATTCAATTAATAGTAATTGTGCTTCACTATGCCCTTTGAATTAGTTCAAACTAATTTTTCAAACAAAACTTATGCAAATTTTTAAAGAGACTAAACACCTTTTTTTCACTTTGTAGGAGCTCAATATTGAATTTGTTGTGTGTCTATAATTTGAGATCTTCAAGGTCTAAAATTTTGGTTTTTTGTAGCCCTTTGCATCCTATTTCCAACCACATAGGTCAGAACGACATTGGATTCTCCAAGAAAGAGTTATGTCAAAATCTCCCACGACGACCCAGTTATAGAATGGTTTAGTAGAGTGAATTTGTACGAAGTTCCACATGTCACTGTTTCAACCTTCGGCCCTGAAAATAATCCCAAAAAACTACCGTCAGTTCTATTTCTTTCACTTTTTACTAAATTTCAATCCGATCATTGGAGAGAAAGTTATGATGATTTTCCCAAGGTCACTTGTTTGAGATTGAATTATGGAGCCTCCAAAAACCCTACATTTTTATGTTTGTATCTCTGAAAATGTAGTGAGAAAAGATCTAAAATTTGGTCACAAGTTCCATCAAGATTTTCGGTAAAATGGGTTTTAATTTCAGTATCTGAAACTTTGGAGAAAAAACGTTATAGCGAAAATTCCATGCTGACCTGTTTGAAGCAGCAAAACCCAAGAATCCAAAGCTCTGATACCTAATGCTACGCAACCAACTCACAAAATAGAAGAATACATAGATAAATGAGTTCAAAATAAGCCTCTTCAAGGGGGAAACCTCCTTTACATTACACAAATGAATAATTCTTGTATGATTCAAATAAAAAAAACTCCCTTTTGTATATAGGATTCTAAGGGATGACAATATAATTAGAGCTGACATAACAATAATAATGTAAGGGCACAAAAATAACAATAGTGGGCTTCTATGGGGCACAACAATAACAATATGGGGACCACACTAATAAAAATGATGGAATACACTAGTATTATTGGGATGTAACACATTCACAAACAAGAGATAGGTTAAGTTGATATCATCAACAACTTAGATGCCTTTGATTTCAACTAATCTCTTGAATATTAACATTATCCTACTTATCATTTAGCGATTGAAAGAAAAAAAAAATTGAAAAGCAGTAACCTTATCTAAAACATCTAAAAACCTTCAATGTTTTGGATTTTTATTAATAAACATTGCATAATATACATATTTCTGAATTATTCACATTTTCAATGTTGTAAAAAGAGAATAAGTAATAAAAGAAAATCATACATTAATATAAATTAAAAATAATTACATTTTTGTACATAGTCATATTAACTTATTTTATTTTAATTATTTAAATGGGTAGGGCTTTATTATTATAGTAGAAGTCTCGATTTTGGGCCAAAACCTTTACAGAAGGTTTCATGTTTCAAAACAACCCTCTATTTAGAATCCCAAAAGATAGAGTATCCATGCTTATGGAAATCTTTTGTAACTGCCCTGGTTAAAAATCCATGTAAAAATATATAAGACCACGGTCATGGGACACGTATTTGAAGATGAATGAGAAACATCCTAGTGGGTGTTCATTGAGCTTATTATGGCTAACGAAATTTGCAAAGGAAATGACAAAGTCTTTGGAAAGGCAAGAGGCATTAATTCACATTTTATTTAAGAAAATAATGGAAATAGGAGAAAAGGAAGGTGAAAGGTCATAGGTTGCATGTGAGGAGGAAAATGAAGGAAAATAATGGAAAATAAAGAAAATAGAGGCTTCATTAATAAAAAGGCTTTTGAGGATCAATTGGTAAGCTTCTTCTAAGTTTAGTATTGGATCTCCCTTATTATTCTCTCTCTCTCTCTCTCTCACTCTTGGACACTTAGAGTTTTCTTGGAGCACTTTGGAATTCTATAAAGAAAGAAAAAGAAGAAAAGAGGAAGGAAGGAGTAAGCAAAGAAGAGCAAGATCAAATAACCACAACAAGATTCTTTGCAACTATCAATTTGCATGGGTGATTTCCTTTCTATATTTGGCATGCATGGCATTGCATGTGGTTCTTTGTTGTCATGGCCTGGGTATTTCCATCTGTGACAATGTTTTTAGTCTAGTCTTGCCATTTATGGATAGCCATGGTGTGATGGGTTTCTCATGATTTGGGTGATCTGGATTGCTGGATGGATTCGAAGTTGTGTGAGATGGATCTATGAAATAAAGAACACATGGACTAATGATCCATGAACTAGAGTGTGGATTTCGGTAAATCCATTGGCCTAATTACCACTGAACCAAACTATGGTTTATGATAAAGCCAGGTATTGTGTACCTATGTGGTTCTAGGGATCCTTTACTAGTTAATGGCAGGATATATGGTAAATCCTAGAGGTTTTCCCTTGATTATGCCTATGAATCCTTACCGATGAATGGAGGGATATATGGTAAAATTTGGAGGTTGGAGTCTCGGTTAGAACCAGGTGACCCAATGTGGATTGCGGTAAATCCTAGAGACTAGGAGATAGGGACATTCCTCATAGTGTAGTGGGGATAAATCCAGTGGCATCCATGCTTGTTTTATGGCCTAGTGATCTAGGATGGATTGCAGTAAAGCTTTGTTCTATCGATGAGGGTGAGGTGGTGTAGCCTTGGGAAGCCCTAGTTGATGTTGCTTTTGAGTCCCACATTCATGCATGGAATATTGCATGGGGGTGATTGACTAAAATAAAGATATGGTTTAGTCAATCTATGGTTGGGTGGTTCATGGAAGTACCAAACCTAGTTGGCCTTTGCATCATTAATATGAGGTTATTTCTCCTTGTTAATTCATGAGTATTATATTGGTTTATTTGTGGATTATATGGTTGTTGTTTCCTTCGTATTTCTGTTGTTATTATGTTGGTTATGAATATGTATTATGACACAGGTGATGTATGTATCTCATCATGCTTTTACTTGTAAATGAATGAACAATGTATCTGTGGCCTAATAGATGAAATTACAGCTAATGTGGTAAGGAAAAAATGTCTCATGGTGAATCTCATATAAGTATAAGACCCTTATGCTCATCTCTGTTGTTAAGGCTTGTAGCTTTCATGTTTGTGACATGTTTGAAAAAATGTCTATCATGGCTAGTAGTGGTCCAGTCTAGTCGTTGTCGATGTTTTTTCAAATGTATCTTTGTTCCACTAAAAAATTTCCTTTTTGAACCTGTCATTGAGTTCTGGGTAGTGACCTAGGCTCTGAGCTTGAAAAAGTGGCACAAATCCCATATTCGTAGGCACAAGACTAAGGAGACAATTCCTTGATGCACCCATGCCTTGCTATGGGAGTCACTGCAACCTCCCAGATACACCCTTCTCTATATCAAGGGAGCTTCCAGGGGTTTAATGGTCTAGAAACTCATTGGGACATAGGGACTAGTCATGGGGATGACTGGGAAGGATTCTGGGAGTCTTGTAACAGCTATAGAAGGTTTATATTGTGGGTTTCCATTGATTGTACTTCCTTAAGGTCACCTAGGAGATTGGATCTCATTATAGTTGGCTAATTACTTTGGTAAATGTGAGATGAGGGTGTTACAAAGTGGTATCAGAGTGGGTTTCATTCTCTTTGGGTGGTGTTTGGTTTCCGTTATTTTTAGGTGATATCCGATACCATAGAGTGGTATCGGAGCAAATTCCATTCTCTTTGGGGAATGTCTAGTTTTCTTTATTTTTGGGTGATATTTGATACCAAAGAGTGGTATGAAATTAACATGGTTCACCCCTTGGACTAGATCGGTGATGTGTTTTTCATGCATGCATGTCAGATTCATATCTATTATTTATGTTTGTGGACTATGTGCTTATCGTGTATGCATGGCGGTGGTGATTGTTGTTGTTGTGTCATCATGTGGAAGGCTATGATGTTGTTGTTGAGATGTCTTAGTCATGAATGCATGTGAGTTGTGTATGCATTGGTTATGCTTATCAGTGTCTATATGTTGTTATGTAGGCATGATTATGGGCATGGTTTCTGTGCATGAGGTCGTTGTAGGCATTTTAGGTCATCATGATGTTGTTGGTATGTTATGATGCTAATGTGTTGACTAAGGTGAAGCAGGATATCAAAACCATTAGAGTGAGGGTGCAGCACTAGACTTCGGGGTAAGAGCATATCATCATATAGGTTTATATGTTTGGCATGCAGGTATGTGGTTAATGGTTATTATATGAATTAGGGTTTCTTATATCCTTTCCATTCTATTATTATTACGGTTACATATATGATAGATGTTAGTTAATTAGTGTGATGATATGCACGTGTTAGATAGTCATGAATGATAGTAACTTGTGGTTGTATGCATTTCTATTGTTCTTTTATGTTAGATAACTTGGTGAGTATGTTATATGTTAATTTTTTGTTGTTATATGATAGTTAGCTTGATGATCAGGTTTTATGTTGTTGATGAGAACGATAAATAACTTGTTGTTGTTATATGCTAGTAAATTGATGATTAGGGTTATTGCAACTAAGATCTCGATTTTATATGTATCATGATAAATTGGAGTGGCATACACAAGAGATCATGGTTATGACATTCGGGTATGAGTTAATACATTGTGATATTATGTCATACTAATCTAGACTAATGTTGCATATGTGATTGTTATACATGAATGAAATTTGTTTATGAGTTTATGATGTGAACATGTTAGCTAGTTACTGTTATGGATATTATGACCTTATTTATTGTTGAAGTTGATATGTTGTGAAGTTATATCGTGCTACTATAGTTTTATTGTGTAGACAAAATAAGCTTCCCTGAGATATATTAATTTGTCAATTTTCTTATGTCATATATTTGGTGCTTAACTATTTGATTATGTCGTCTATTTGGTGTTTGAGTGTTTGGTGTCTATTATGCCATCTAATGATTTATTTAACATGGTATGTTTTCTAATTGGTTGAATTTTTTATGAATTGCATGATATGAGTATGTGTCTATAAAATTGATGAAGAAATGATCTTGTTTTAAGATGGTCGTATTAACACATATGTGTTGAGATAGCTGATATGTACTTGAGTGTAAGTAGGTGACAGTTGTAGCATTATGTCTAATGACTACGAGTTGACTATGGATTATGACATGATTCTTAGTCTTGGTAAAGGTTGATTTCAAATTAGTAGATATGTGTTAATCAAGGTTGTCATTGATGTGAATATGGCATTGGCTGAGATGGCAAATATTCTTGATATGCCAGATGATGATGTCCATCGAGGAAGATGTCAAGTCACTCATGAAGAAGTGCCAAGTACCAAGTACAAATCATGTAACTTGATGATCTAGAAGTTCTTGATGAATTATGTAGACTACCTTGATGACTTACCACACTTGAGGAAGGACTAAATGATGCCCTTAAATTTTATGGTCTTCATGATGGTGTGAGGCCATAACCTTAAATGTCCTTACCCCCAGTGATCTTGATGGTGCAAGACTACATGATGACATGATGTTGCATATGATTGATGACATATCACTGCACTAATTTAATGACATGGTGAATTTATGACATTTACAATGAAATTATGAACCTATGATGAAGAAGGCAAACAATGAATAAATTAAACTATGAAGAAGCCCAACACTCAAAGGCATTCTGCCCTACCTCCATTTCTACACTAATAAATGACCAGTCACATTAAAGAATATTTCTTACTACCTTAGAGGCAGAATTTCATTATGGCACCTACACCATCTTTTAGAGCATATTTTTTCCTTTCGAATGAGATATTACTTTGCCCAAAAATCCAAACAGTGAGGGATAACGAGAATTTACAAGTTAAGGGTATAATTCTGAAGTGAGCCGACCTGTGTTAAGCCAATTTATGTTGGCGAATTTACAGAGACATGTCTATCATTAAAGGATAAAAGCTAGTGTATATTGGAGTTTAAATTCCTCATTCAAATCATCTAACTCAGCAATCTATTCATAGAAGAGGCACAAAATATAGAAAGAATATAAGAGATCAAGGAAAGTAGCAATAAGAGGTCATGAAGAATGTGATTATTGGTTGGGAAAATTCGATGATTATCTCTTAAGCTCGGATCAATGAAAAAGAAGAAAAGTTTGGTGTTAGGACTGCCGACAGAACCTCATTCCAGCATTAAGAAGCTTCTATACGCTCAAATCTGTGTTATATGACCCAGAGAAACACACATTTATGAAGGAATAGTAATGCACCCATGGAAGCTCAGTTAACCACTGATAAAATCTTGGACTGCAATCCTATCTATGGTACATGGAACATGTTATCACAAAAAATGGGCTTATGTTTGTAGCTCGGACTAATACTCAGAATATTTGGTAGTAACAATTAAGCTCGAATCATAGACCTTATTCAGTAACTCGTACCTTCTTTCATTTGCCAAGAAGCTCGAACTTTGGACAGTAAAGCTAGAGGCTTTTTAAAACCTCAGATTAGAGTAATTCTTGAAGGCTCTATCACCTTAAGACTATTGATAGACATCTATGGAGGAAAGACACCTATGATAGCTACCTAAATTTCCTCGGATCTAGATGCAGTCATGTATTGTGCCTTAGACCTATGTGTGAAGGAAACTCAATTACTAACTGTGTCTCCCTCGGACCTAAGGGATAGACCTGTTGAGGACCTAACCTTGAATTAATATGAGAAAGTTGGAATTTATGGAAGATTCATAATAAATGAAACAATCACATAGTAAGCTTGACATGAGGAGGAAGGACTTGTGGGAGTTTTCATTCCTTGAATACTTATGGTGGCATGTTACTTTACAGTATCCCTTCATTGCATACAATTTAGAGACTCTTTTGATGGTATAGCAACCCTCCTTCAAAGAGCTCTTTTGGTGATGTAAAAGCATATTAATTTAGACCTGAGGTATCATATGCGAGCCTGTAGTAGCATATCAAAATTCAGAATATTAGTTCTAAAGTTTTGGTGAAGTAAGGACATTGGCGAAGTTGTCATGTAGAATTCTTGGTGCAGTACTAAAATCTCGATGTAATATTGACGTCTTAGTGAAAGAACAGGTGTAGAATTGATTAAGAAGTGTGGTGCAGAATAGATGGTGCAGTATGGTGTATAAATCCTTGTGTAGAAGTATTGGAACAATTTGAACAGTGGTCTGGTGCAGTGTGGTACAAGGACATTTGTAAAGAATAATTATCACAATTTAGTGTTGAAGTCTTGGTGCAACAATGGTCCAATAGTCTTGAGATAATATGGGGTTGAAATATTGGTGTAGTGTAGAAGTCATGGTGAAAAATTTAGTACAGACCTTTGGAGAAAACTTGAAGTAATATTTGGGATTATCCTTGGAGCATATTTGAAGAAGGTGCAAAAACATTATTAGAGTTTCTACGGAACTTGGTGCAGTTCATTGAAGACATATTTAAGTGTTGCATTGAATATCATAATGTAGTGTTGATGTCATGATTGGGGTAACTTGAAGAGGTTGATCATGTATTATGAAGAAAAGTGGTGACACTTTCTATATGACAAGGTTGTCATTGATGACGTGTCGTGGAGCCTAAGTTAAGGGATAAATAAAGATTGACAAAGGTCAGTGAAGAAGAGTTTAGGAGTCATGAAACCAAACATATCTTGACAAAGAAAAGTTATAGGATTGGTGTCCCTAGAGTTGGTTCTCCTAAACTCAAGGTTGGTGCCTTGGATAAGATGGGGTCGAAGCCCTAGAGGTTAGAGCCTCACTAAAGTCCAAGTACGTGCTTAGCACATCCCAGGTTGGAGCTTGGGTGTCTTCTTCTAGGGTTGGAGCCCTACCTATATTGTACATGATTCATTGTAAAGATTTTATTAATAAAATCATTTATTTCTATTGTTCATTTTGTGTTCTAAATATAAGTGATCTAACTCGTAAAAGTAACCATTGAAAAGAAATATTGATTCAACCCCCCCCCTCAGTACTTCCAAAAATACACTGTCTAGATCTTTGAAACATGTGGTTGACATGTGTGTTCAGCTACAATGCAACATGGTTATCATGATACGTTAATATAATTGATATATTGTCACATTTATTTATGCATTGTAATTTATGTGTGTATGGCAGTATGATGCAGGGAATTACATCGTAAAGAGACTGCCATGAAATATTAGAGATGGCTCAAGTTGAGATTTCCTTTGGATGTATTGAGAAACCATGGGAATTGAGTCATGATGTTTGTTGTTATTCTTGTTATTTCAATCTTTTTATGTGTTTGCATTTGACTTGCAGTCTTGATTGCATCTACTGCATGATCATGTCACTTTGTTTGCGATGTCCTATTCCTATTAGTTTTCATGGTTTTATCTCATTTATTCTTGGTATTTCCTTTTATGTTTTGAAATTATTGGGAATTAGTTGGGAAAGAGGAAAGATAATGGAGCTCGGGAAGAGTTGAACAAATCCGAACAGGTGATGTAAGGTGCAGATGAAGTTGTTGCATGTGTAAGGGAAGCTAAAGGTAAGATTATGGAAGTCGGCTAAGTTGATTGGGTCCACTAGTGTAAATGGATGGTGGTAGGATAATCACGATAAAGCTAACAAGAAATTGAAAGTGAGTGGATGTGAGGCATCTAATTTTTTGCCTATGTTGGGAATAGTTGTTCTCAATGTTGTGCATGGATAAAGGGAGTTCTCTTAACCTTGACCTTCTAATATATGGTAACTATTTTATGATCATGATTATGTTGATGTCTATATATGTATACATGTATGTGTGTATGTATATATGTCATTGTATGACAAGATCATGATTGTTAATGCTACTATTTATATGTATATATGTATGCATATATGTTTTTGTCTAGAAGGGTCGTTAGCGATCATTCTTGTGGAGGAATGATTTCTTATGCAGGTGAATGGCATGAAGAGATTGTTGGTTCATGAGGTATCAAGTGGGAAGAGTAGTGTGACAGATCTCTGAGGTTAGTATCATGTGGATATGAATTGATATTATGTGATTATACTATGTCTATGTTTATGTTATGGATAGTCTATGCTAAGAGATACATCATCGCAATGAAAACAATGTGATCTATTACATGCTAGGATAAGCATGGATGGCAAAGAGACACTGGAAGCAAAGTTGCTCGGTAGAGGCAGTGTGGTCTTTGATGTGCAGTGCTACTATTTTGTATATGTTGTGCATGTTGTATATTCAGGATTGTACATACGGTGATGTGTACATGTAACATATGTAGTATTGTGTACATATGATGTTGTGTGCCTATTGTATATATGGTGTTGTGTGTATACTGCATATGTAGTGATGGGTATAGATGGTGCTACGTATATGCTGGATATGTAGTGTTGTGTACATATGATGATATGTACATGTTGTATATGTAGTGCTATGTACATATGGTGTTGTGTGCATGTTGTACAAGTGGTATTATGTACATATGGTGTTGTGTGTATGATTGTACATGTGGTTTTTTGTGCATGTAGTGTTGTGTACATGTTGCACATGTGGTGTTGTGTGCAGGGGGTGTTGTGTACTTGTCATGTATGTGACACTGTGTCCATGTGGTGTCATGTGTATGTTGTGCATGTGGTACTATGTACATGTTGTATTGTGTACACATTGTACAGGTGGTGTTGTGTATATGTGGCTTTGTGTATGTGTTGTGTAGGTAGTGTCATGTACATGTGAGGTTGTGTACATGTTGTGTAGGTGGTGTTGTGTGTAGGTGGTACTATGTACATGTTGTACATATGGTACTGGTGTACATGGTATTACGCACATGTTGTACATGTTGTTTTGTGGTCATGTGGTACTATGTATGTGCATTGTGTAGTTATGGTATCATGACATATGTTTTCATTGTGTTGTATGTTTTGTACGTATTTTTGTTTTGTTGTACACTAGGTGCAAGTGTATGTATTGTGTTGTGGTGTACACCGAATGTAGGAGTATGTATTTTGTTGTATTGTACATTGGGTGTACTTATATGTGTGGTATTTAAGGTGTAGGTGCATGTATTTCATGGTGTTGTATGTCATGTGCACTTATATGCGTGTGATGCACAATATGTGTATGTACACATGGTTGAGGAGAAGGCGCTATTTTTTTTAGGTCTGGAAAATGATCTGGTGTGCATATGAAATAAGGACAAGGGTAGAAGAAAAGGATTGATTAAAGGATAAGTATCAATATTTTATTTCATTTTTATTATGCATGTAATTTATGATTCTCATCTATGACAATTACATGTGACCTATTATTCTAGTTTATGATGATTACATGTTATTTATGATTTTTATCTATGATGGTAATGTTTTCAGCTAACTTGATGTGGTATGTTTATATGTGATGATTTGGTCAAAGATGCTAGTTTGACTTATTGTGACATGATGAAAACATAATTTCAAGTGTACCTTGTTGTCGGGCCACCAATGAGGTATGATTTGAAGCTATTTCAATTTATTTTGAATTTAATGGAAATTATGTGCTTGGTACAAGAAAGCACGAAAATCCTGATTGGGTGGTTGGAACTGATAGAAAGCATTAGCAGCAACAACAAAAGGAATTGGAATAGGAAGCAGTATGTTGGTAAAGCATTTAGGAGGAGGGCCATTGTGGGTCACTGGTACCCTATAGTATCCATTGATTTCCATGAGAATGCTATGACTAGTATGATGGTTTTAAGGCAGGGATATGCCTTGGTTTTTGAAACTTCCGATGTGAGGAAACTTTTTTGAGGGATGGACTACCCGGGATGGGATTGATAGCAGAACTTGGAAGCTGTGCGATTGCACTGAAATGGGTGAATGAATTGTTGGAGGGACTTTATAGCAGAGAAGCAAAGGATAGGGATATTTTTTTCATTAGCATTCCCAGATGGAATCAAATGCACATTGGGAGTATGCCTTGGAACAATGAGTCAGTAACCATTCACTGAGAGGACAAGTGGAATAGGATTATAGCGCTAGACATTGGATCCAAAGTTGACCTTACAGTGGATTCTATACTTCATGGAAAGGAGGTGAATCCTGGCATTACTTCGAGGGTGGAGATGTGAGCTTTTCGATTCCCTTGTTGTGGATGTAGGCATCATATCCTTTTACTTTCTAGTTGATAAAATGTGCATATGTATATATGTGTGTATTACTGTAAATATTGTATCAAGCTAGATTTACAAAGCTCCATAGATAGTATGATTATTTGTTGGGTGAATCAAATGTGCATGCATGTATATGTGGTTATTATTTTAAATACCTTAATGAATTGTGTTATAAAGCTCCAGCAAACAATATATTTTCATGTTTTAGCAGACAGTCATTGTAAATACTGCAACGAGCTATGTTATAAATCTCCATGGGAGGTATGTTTTGTTTTCAGAGGTCTTGCTGGTTATACATGTCATTGAACACCGAGGAAGGTGTTCCCCCAGGGGTGAGGGTTTTGTAACAACACTAGTTAAAAATCCATGTAAAACTATATAAGACCATGATCATGGGACATGTATTCCAAGTTGAATAGTGGGAAAAAACATACTAGTTTGTGTTCATTTAGTTTATTATGGCTAAGGAAAATAGAAAAGGAAATGGAAAAGTATTTGGAAAGGCAAGAGGAATTAATTGGAATTTTATTTATGAAAATAATTGAAATAGGAGAAAACAAAGGTGTAAGGTCACAGGTTACATGTGAGGAGAAAAATGAAGGAAAATAATGGAAAATGAAGAAAATAGAGGCCTCTTAACAAAAAGGCTTTTGAGGACTAGTTGATAAGATTTTTCTGAGTTGAATTTTGGATCTCTCTCATTATTCTCTCTCTCTCTCTCTCTCTCTCTCTCTCTCTCTCTCTCTCTCTCTCTCTCTCTCTCTCACTTTTGGACACTTAGAGTTTTCTTGGAGCACTTTGGCATTGGATCAAGAAAGGAAAAGAAGGCAACATGAAGGAAGGAGAAAGCAAGGAATAGTAGGATCAAGTTGCCACAATAGGATTCTTTGTAGGTATCAATTTGCATGTGTGATTTCCTTGCTAGATTTGGCATACATGGTATTGCATGTGGTTCTTTGCTATCATGGCATGTGTTTTTCTAGGTGTGATAGTGTTTTTATCCTAGCCTTTCCATTTCCAGATATCCATGGTGTGATGGGGTTATCATACTTTGGTTGAGATAGATTGTCGAATGGATTCAAAGCTGAGTGGGGAGGATATTTGAAAGAAAGAACACATGGCCTAGGGATCCCTGAACCAAACTATGGATTTTGGTAAAGCCATTGACCGAGTGACCCATGACTAGACTATTTGGAAAGGCAAGAGGAATTAATTGGAATTTTATTTATGAAAATAATTGAAATAGGAGAAAACAAAGGTGTAAGGTCACAGGTTACATGTGAGGAGAAAAATGAAGGAAAATAATGGAAAATGAAGAAAATAGAGGCCTCTTAATAAAAAGGCTTTTGAGGACTAGTTGATAAGATTTTTGTGAGTTAATTTTGGATCTATCTCATTATTCTCTCTCTCTCTCTCTCACTTTTGGAAACTTAGAGTTTTCTTGGAGCACTTTGGAATTGGATCAAGAAAGGAAAAGAAGGCAACATGAAGGAAGGAGAAAGCAAGGAAGAGTAGGATCGAGTTGCCACAATAGGATTCTTTGTAGGTATCAATTTGCATGTGTGATTTCCTTGCTAGATTTGGCATACATGGTATTGCATGTGGTTCTTTGCTATCATGGCATGTGTTTTTCTAGGTGTGATAGTGTTTTTAACCTAGCCTTTCCATTTCCGAATATCCATGGTGTGATGGGGTTCTCATGCTTTAGTTGAGATAGATTGTCGAATGGATTCAAAGCTGAGTGAGGAGGATATTTGAAAGAAAGAACACATGGCCTAGGGATCCCTGAACCAAACTATGGATTTTGGTAAAGCCATTGACCTAGTGACCCATGACTAGACTATTTGGAAAGGCAAGAGGAATTAATTGGAATTTTATTTATGAAAATAATTGAAATAGGAGAAAACAAAGGTGTAAGGTCACAAGTTACATGTGAGGAGAAAAATGAAGGAAAATAATGGAAAATGAAGAAAATAGAGGCCCCTTAATAAAAATGATTTTGAGAACTAGTTGATAAGATTTTTGTGAGTTGAATTTTGGATCTCTCTCATTATTCTCTCTCTCTCTCTCTCTCTCTCTCTCTCTCACTTTTGGACACTTAGAGTTTTCTTGGAGCACTTTGGCATTGGATCAAGAAAGGAAAAGAAGGCAACATGAAGGAAGGAGAAAGCAAGGAAGAGTAGGATCAAGTTGCCACAATAGGATTCTTTGTAGGTATAATTTTGCATGTGTGGTTTCCTTGCTAGATTTGGCATACATGGTATTGCATGTGGTTCTTTGCTATCATGGCATGTGTTTTTCTAGGTGTGATAGTGTTTTTAGCCTAGCCATTCCATTTCCGGATATCCATGGTGTGATGGGGTTCTCATGCTTTGGCTGAGATAGACTGTCGAATGGATTCAAAGCTGAGTGAGGAGAATATTTGAAAGAAAGAACACATGGCCTAGGGATCCCTGAACCAAACTATGGATTTTGGTAAAGCCATTGACCTAGTGACCCATGACTAGACTATGGGTTGCAGTAAATCTAGGTATTGTGTGCCTTAGTGAGCCTACGAATCCTCGAATGGTTAATGGTTGGATATCTGGTAAAGCCTAGAGATTGTTGCCCTTGATTAGGCCAAGGAATATTTAACACTAAATGGTGGGATATATGGTAAAGCCTAAAGGGTGGAATCTGGGTTAGGGCCTCGTGATCGAGTGTGGATTGCAGTAAAGCGTAGAGACTAGGAGAGGAGGAAATTCCTGATGATGTAGGTGCATAAATCCGGTGGCATCCATGCTTGTTTTATGGCCTAGTGATATGGGTTTAATTTCGGTAAAGCCTAGTTCTATTGATGAGGATGAGGTGGTGTAGCCTCAGGAAGCCCTGGTTGAGTTTGGTTTTGAGTCCCACATTCATGCCTGGAATATGCCACGCGGGTGATTAACTGAAAGAAATATTTGGTTCAACCAATCTATCGTAGGGTGGTTCGTTGAAGTCCCAAACCTGGTTGGCCTTTGCATCATTAATAAGAGGTTATTTCTCCTTGTTAATTCATGAGTATTATGTTGCTTTATATGCGGATTATATGGTTTTTTCTTCCTTAGTATTTATGTTATTATTATGTTGGTTATGAGTATGTATTTTGACAATGGTGATGTATGGTTCTCATCATGTTTTTACTTGTAAACAAATGAACAATATATCTATGGCCTAATATATGAAATTACAGGTAATGTGATAAGGAAACAATGACTCATATTGAATCTCATATAAGTATGAGACCCTTATTCTTATCTCTGTTGTTAAGACTTGTAGCTTTCATGTCTGTGACATGTTTGACGAAGTTCTTGTCATGGCTAGTACGGGTCCATCCTAGTCCTTGTTGATGTTTTCGCAAATGTATTTAAGTTCCACTATGAAATTTCATTTTTGAACCTATCATTGAGTTTTAAGAAGTGACCTAGGGTTTAGTCCTAAAAACGTGACACAAATACCGAAGTTGCAGGCATAGGAATGAGGAGAAAAGTCCCTAGATGCAACCATACCTTGTTGTGGTAGTGACTGGAGCCTCCCAAATGCACCCTTGTCCATATCAAGAGAGCGTCCAGGTGTTTAATGTTCTAAAAATGTAGCCAGACCTAGGGACTAGTCATGGGGATGACTGGGAAGGCTTCTCAAAGTCTCATGACAGGTATAAAAATTGTGTGTTGTGGGTTTCCATCAATTCCACTTCCTTAAGGTCACCTGGGAGGCTAAATCCCATTATATTGGCCTTTAGTTGCATATTTACCCCAATTAAATGGTTACTTGGATAAATGTGGGATGAGAGTGTTACAAATGTTTGACAATTCTAAACAACAACCCGTTATAGACTCCACAAAAAACTCTTAAGAATTGTATGTATCTACATAACATCAGAAAACTTCAAAATTTAATAGATTATCTAACGGTGAGTAACCCTTTATCACCAACATATCCACACAATTACACTGTCATCCTCAGCCTATTATTCTTGTCAATCAAGCATTTATGGCCTTTTTTTTCATTTGATCCTCTCTAGCTATAGATGATTCCAAATTAGACATAACTCCATTAATAGAGTTTTTCGTTGTCTCTACCACCCTAATATTCTCTATTTACAACTTAGTACGCATCTTTGATTGGAACCTTTCCAGTTTTCTTTAAAATAATTCGTATTGGGTATTCAACAACAACTGGAATGCCATTCGTTCCTTTTCCTCCACAACTCCCCAATGAATCATAGTTTTCAAAACCCCTCCAATTGAATTGTGTCATCTTTCGGGGAGACAATTCAATTTTCCAATTCACCTTCACGAGATGATTCCGCTTGTGTCGCCATATCCAGGATTTGTAGCTCTTTGTAATTGAAACCAAGAAACATTGACCACCTCTACTCACAAATATGTTTACATAATGCAAAATGGGATCTAAGGATAGCTACACTCCACCATATATAACCAAGTCTCCCTCTGATCTTCCACTGTAGAGCATTAAATTTCAACACCTCCAAGTCCATGCTTAAATCACAATGAATATTGTCGAATGACATCCAAATTATACAAAGGAGAAATGAAATGAATTTATATTATTGGGGATTAAATGCAATTACATGTTTGAGTCTCTCCTTTCTTGTGTAAGTTCCAATTTGCCTTGATATGCTAAATCTAGTTGCCACTTCTGCCAGTGTGGTGCTAGATCCAATCGTCTGATGGAATAATTACAAAGATAGAAGTAATTTGTCATAATATGCCAAGTCTAGGAAGTTAATTCAAGCCAATGATCCACTCTTAACCTCAAACTACTCACCAAAATATGATTATAGTGGGGATAATGTATATGAACAACTTTCCTTTCTTTGGAACTTAGGACTTCATTATCTCTCCCATAAACCATGGGATATATGAGATTGTTATCACTCTTTCATCCACCTTTAGTGGTACCTTTATTTGTGAATGAGTTAGCCTTTTTGTTAAATTTTCTAAGCACCTAGAAAAAGTTAATTTTCTCAAATTGCGGAGAGAGTGAAAAGATAACTTGTAAGATAGGAGAGAGATTTGAGTTTGTTGTTTCACTATCATTGAGTCTCAAACACTCATACTTTGGTGATTTTTGTTTCAATTGTTGATTCTAGTCCTTGCCAAAGTGTAAGATACTAACATGGTGAATTACTATCATTGAGTCTCAAACACTCAGACTTTGGTGTTTTTCTTTTCAATTGTCGATTCTAGTCCTTGCCAAAGTGTAATATATTCAGCTTGATTATCGGTTGCTACATAGGTTTTAAACAAATTAATTCTTTATTCATTCACATAAATAAAAAATAACCCCTCATGCTAATGCTCTAACAACATCAAATTTCTATAATAGTATTTTAATCAAATGACTATCACATTTTAAATCGTGTCCTTTAAAACCACTCATACCTTTTTTGTGGGGAACTCGAGGATACAAACTTTAATTTCGATAAATTTAGTACTGCTAGCATTGGTACTTCAAGGACCTTATAATTAATTTAGAAATTAATTCTACCTACCTACACCCTTCCCTTAAGCAATCACCCTCATGTGATCTCAGGCTAAATCCGTGGGCTTATTTCTTTAGGTAAAAGGCCCTTGTTTTTCATCCTTACGGTTTTTCTGTCACTTCTGCTTTTTCATCACAAGGCCTAAGAGAAATGAGAGGGCAAGGATTTGGACCCTGTGATTCTGGAAGTTCTATGTCTGTGTGAAATGGCTTTGACTTCTTCTTTGCAAGGTCTCTGTCTTCACGAGACACACATGCTTGGTAACACTGTTTGTTCTGTTACTATTATCCTTCAACTTTTCATTCGATTTCCAAAGTTCTATATGTGAATTCTATAACCATCTTCTGCGTGTTCAACAGGTTTTGGCTTCACTCCAAAGAACATTGAATTTGTCACGCATATGTAAATCTTTTGTTCTGATTCTTTCCATCAACATTTGTCTTCATTTTACAGATCTTTGGGCTCACTTGTGAGCAGGTAAAATCCCTTTGTAACCTCACTGTGATGGAGCCCTGCTTGTGCTTATTCTAGTCTTCTCATCTTCTAGTTCGATGACTTGTCTCCCCAGGTAGGTTATCCACGAAATTCTTCGCTTCCTCTCTTTGCAGTCTTGTCTGTTAATCATATTTCTCTTTATTTTTTATTTGGGTATTTTGTTGTGGTTGCAGGTATCGAACCTCGAGAGCTCCTTGCTAACTTTGAGGTCAAAGCTCCCCTGTGCGAATATGGTAGGGCCTTTCCTTTGTGACTGTTAGTTCAGTTGCGTTAAAAAAATTAAAACCCCAAGAGGATTTGTGTCATATCTTATTCTTGAGCAGTACTGTGCTTGTCTCGGGTTTGTTTGAATACATTATTAGTTTTTTGAGCAGGGTAGAACCTAGTCATTTGATAATATGTATATTTTTATAAACCCTTGCTGGGTTTGTTTCTCAATACCATTTGGAGCTCATGCAATGTTACAGCTAGTTTGATGTATATTCTGGACTCTTTGAAATTAAAATAATTTAGATTATGTTTATCAAAATAGTTTTGTAAAATGTACCTGTGGTATCTTCTTTGCAATGTTGTGCTCGCTCAATTTGTTTGGACTGTAATCTTGATTTGAAATATGTTGTTCCTTCCTGGTTCAATTCAATTGTAGATAATTTATTGTTCCTCCTTGTTTAATTTGAATGCATCTCGGTTCATGGTCCTGGTTCCTACGTTGTTAGTTTGTTTATCAAACAGAACCTAGTATGTGGTTAACAATCTATTTAGCCTTAGGAAATCTCTCCTTGCATAAGTGTGTCAGTACCACATCTCCTACTTCGAACTGTACCTCCCTCCTTTTCAAATCTGCTCTCTGTTTGTATTTTTTGTTGTTGTCCTATAGCTTCAATTTTACTTGTTCATGTAGATCGTTGATTGCCTTCTCGAAATCTTCACCATCAACACTCCTGTGCTCCAACCGACCCTAATCTCAAAACTCATATATTCCATGTGGGTGCATTCCATATAGGATTTGGAATGGAATTATGCTTGTTCTTTTGTTGGGTGAGTCATTATAAGCAAAATCTGCTTGTGGAAGCACACGATCCCACTAACTATAATTTTCACCAACTAGACTCCTTAGTAGATTTCCAAGACTCCTGTTCAGAAATTTAGTTTGCCCATCTTTCTTTGGGTGATAAGCTGAGTTGAAGTTCAGTTTGGTGTCTAACTTCTTCCATAAGGTTCCTGAGAAATGGCCTGTGAACTTTACATCCATGTCCGAGATGTTGGATTTCAACAAGACATGTAATCTGACTATCTCTGAAAGGAAAAAGTGTGCTACATGTGTGGCATCACTTGTCTTTCCGCATGGAATGAAATGTGACATCTTGGTGAAACAATCCACCACCACCATCATGGAGTTGAATCCGCGTTGTGTCTTCAATAGACCTAGTACAAAGTCTAAAATCACTGATTCCCATGGTCTGTTCGGAATGGGTAAGGGTGTATATAGCCTTGCATTCTGGATGCGTCCCTTTTCATGCTGACACACTTTGCATCTAATCACGAATATCTGCACATCTCTTCGCACCCTTGGCCAATAGTAAAAGTGGTTCAACTGATCCAAAGTCTTGTCTATGGCAAAATGTCCTGCCAAACCCCCACCGTGCTTTTCCTGGATCAAGTTCTCCCTCATAGAACATTCTGGAATACACAACTATCATCCTTTGAACAACAATCCCTCTTGCATGTTATATTCCAACCATGAACTATTGTCTCTCAACAGTGTATTTTCACAAGCTTCATAAGCTTACCTAAAATCTGCATCTATTTCATACAAGTCCTTAAGATGTTCAAATCGTAATACTTGTACTATGCTTTCTCGAAATATCAAACTTCTCATGCTTAATGCATATGCCACTTTCTTGGCTTGACTTCTGATGTGTTTCAAAATGAACGTAAAAATCTACAATTACTCCACCC
The DNA here is from genome assembly GCA_000404065.3 of Pinus taeda. Classification (NCBI taxonomy): domain Eukaryota; kingdom Viridiplantae; phylum Streptophyta; class Pinopsida; order Pinales; family Pinaceae; genus Pinus; species Pinus taeda. The sequence continues at coordinate 67,352 of APFE031368108.1, forward strand.
ACTTTGCATGTTTATGATTTAGCTTGTGCTGGTGCACGATGTACTGTAACACACAATTGTCTGAAAACAATATAAATTCATTAGCCAGTAAATAATGTCTCCAATGCTTAAGTGCTTGGATGACTGCATAAAATTCTTTGTCATAAGACGTGTACTTCTTCTTCCTACCCTCATTTAACTTCTCACTAAAATAGGCTATTGGCTTATCTTCTTGGCCGAGTACTACACCAATGGCTATCCCACTGGCATCATAATGAACTTGAAAATGTTTGTTAAAGTTTCGTAATATTAGAATTGGTTTTTCAGTGATTTTCTTTTTCAGCAGCTGAAAACTCCTCTCAGCTGACTTTGTCCAATGAGAAGGTTGATTTGCCTTTTTAACAATATCTATCATAGGTGCACAAATTCCACGGAAATTTTTAATAAACTTCCAATAGAAACTCACCAGTCCATGAAAACTTCTTACTTCAAACAAACTCTTAGGAGATGGCCAGCTAACTATGGCTACAACCTTCTCTAGATCCATCTTCAACTCATTCTCATAAATCACAAATCCCAAATAAATCAAATCTTTCTTGAAAAAAGAACATTTTTAATATTTATTAGCAATTTATTTTGCTGTAATTTTTCTAACACATACTTGACATGTCGAGAATAATCTTCCTTCGTCTTGTTGAATATAAGTATATCATCTAGATATACAATCACAATCTTGGCAACAAATTCTTTCAGCATCTCAATCATCAAATGCATGAATGTACTGGGAGCATTGCTCAGTCCAAATGGCATGACCAGCCATTCGTACAGCCCTTCATTATCTTGAAATTTTTCTTCCATTCGTCACCTTCTCGAATCCTGATCTGGTGATAGCTGCTTTTCATACCTATCTTTGAAAAGTACGCTACTCCACTTAGACAATCCATCATATCATCCATCCATGGCAAAGGAAACATGTACCTGATAGTAATCTTGTTTATCACCATGGAATCAGTGCACATCTGCCATTCACCTACTTTCTTTGGAGCAAAAACGATCGGAACAGCACAAGGACTCAAACGCTCTTGAATCAGCCCTTTATCCAACAACCCCTATACTTGCGTTCTTATCTCCTCACTGTCTTTCCGACTCATCTGGTAGGTAGCCTTGTTTGGCAGACTAGTTCCTTGAATAAAATCAATATGGTGACTAATGCTTCGCTTCGGTGGTAGTTTATCTGGTAGATCATCTACCACAATATCACTAAACTCTTGCATCATGTCTTGTATCTCCACAAGAAAATGAATAATTTCAGTATGTATCAATACTACTCTTGGTCTCTGCACAACTGCATTGTTTACCACATTATCTTCATTCTGTGACAGAAACTCCTTTTTGCCTATCGGCAATGCTTTTGTCCCACTAGTTTCTGCAGCACTTTCTTCTTTCATGGGAACTAGTGTATGCTTTATCCCATCCTTAGCAAATCTATAAAATTTATTCTCCCCATCATGGACAACCTTTCTATCATATTTCCATGGTCTTCCTAGCAGAATATGGCACACGTCCATAGGAATAATATCGTAATTTATCTTATCCTTGTACTTGCCAATGTGAAACTCCACTTCACGCTACTCATCAACCAACAATTGGTGTCCTTTTTACAACCAGGACACCTTATATGGAGGCGGGTGCTTCAACTTTTTCAAACCCAAATTTTCCACCATTTCGGTAGCTACCAAGTTATCAGTACTTCCGTTGGCTATAATTAATTTGCAACATTTTTAATGCGACTTGCACACAGTCTAGAACATTGCATTCCTCTGTGTCAGGTCAGCTACCTCCTTAGCTAGCTTTAGTAGAACCTTGTTCAACACCAAGGCTTCTCCTGTTTCAAGCACAATTTCCACCTCCTGTGGCGGTGCCTCTGCTACATCATGTTGAGAAACATATGATCCCCTCTATCTAGCTTGCTCATTTTCAAGACATTCAAAAGACCCGTGTCCCCATTTGTGACACTTGTAACATTGATAGGAATTTCCTCCACCTTTGTCATTACCTCTTCCACATTAGTATGGCCTTCCTCCTTTAGTGTTACCTCCCTCTCAGTCTGTCCCAAAGTCTTCAAATTGTTGCCCTCTTCATTGCTATTGGCAGTTCTACCTCTGCCAAAGGACTGTCCTCTTCCGCTACTGGAACCACATCCTCTTTTCACATTCTACTTTATGGTAATCTTCTCTCCTGCCTTCAAAGCACTTTGATATGCGTCCTCTATAGTCTTAGGGGAAATAATACTAATCTCATCTAGGATCTCGATTCGTAGAGAATTTAAAAATGTTGTTGTCTTCTCGGGTGTACCTTCAATATACACAGCTCTCAGGTTTACTTTATAAAACTCTTCAGTATATTCCTTTACAATCATCATTCTTTGTCTCAAGTTCTGCACCTGTCTATAAAGGGTAATTTGATAATCTTTAGGCAGAAATTTACTTTTCATCCTCACAATTATTCTGTCTCATTTTTTTATCAGTGATTTTTTCAATCTCCTCCTTTCTTCCCGATCACTGTCCCACCATAGTGTTGTGCGTCCTTTCAACTTGGTAACAACAAACCCCATCTTCCTATCCTCACTAATTTCTTTATATTCAAAATATTTATCTAATTGGCTTATCTACTCCAACAATGCCTCTCTAGACAAGCTACCATTGTAGTTAGAAAGTTCTAGTCTTGGCTTGCTACTAGCCATCAAAACTGATTTCAACAGTTTGATCTCTAGTCCCTCCTCTTTTGACCAATCCGTTGTTGCGACGTTTACATCCTCACCGTCTTCTCTACCTTCAGGATCGCTGCGCCTTACCACTTCCACTACCGCTAAACATGCAGACAAAGTTTTGATCTCTTCTTGTAGCCCTTCATCTACTACTCCTCTGATGGCTCTGCCTCGATCTCTTCTTCCTACCTCAATCTTCAATGAAAGAAGATAAACCTAGCTCTAATACCAGAATTGGTGGGGAACTCGAGGATGCAAACTTTAATTTCCATAAATTTACTTCAAGGACATTATAATTAATTTAGAAATTAATTATACCTACCTACACCCTTCCCTTAAGAAATCACCCTCATGCGATCTCAGGCTGAATTCATGGGTTTATTTCTCCCATTAAAAGACCCTTGTCTTTTGTCCTTAGGGTTTGTTTGACACTTCTGCTTGTTCGTCGCAAGGCTGAGCGAAATGAGTGGGCAAGGTTTTCGACCCTGTGATCGCTTGTGGTTTGTGGAGGTTCTCTGTCTGTGTGAAATGGCTTTGACTTCTTCTTTGTGGGGTCGTTGTCTTCATGAGATGCACATGCTTGGTAACACTATTCGTTTTGTTACTATTATCCTTCAACTTCTTCTCGGATTTCCACAGTTCTATATGTGACTTCTATAACCGTCTTATATGTGTTCAACAGGTTTCGGCTTTGCTCTTAAGCACCTCAGCTTCATCACGTGCAGGTAAGTATTTTATTCTGATTCTTTCCATCAACATTTGTCTTCATTTTACTAACCTTTGGGATCCTTTGTGAGTAGGTAAAAACCCTTTGTAACCTCACTGTGATGAATTCCTTCTCATTCTTGTTCTAGTCTTCTCATCTTCTGGTTCGATGACTTGTCTCTCCAAGCAAGTTATTGATCTGAAAATGGGATCTCAAAATCAATATAACGGTATTATAGACTCATGTGCAGGAATGCCTATATTACTTAGTGCAATGGATCGAAAAGATTACGAATAATATTGAGAATGAGTAGTTAGAAAACATAACAGTCACACACATTAACATAACAAAATAATCAAGGATTTCACCAGACTTCCTGGATACGTCTCCTGGTCCAGCCTTCAGTGTTTGACCTCTATATTATGTCTTCAAGAGAAAATTATTACAAGTGTGAGCTCAAACTCAGTCTTAACACAACAGTGAAAAAACAAGAGGGATTTACTTGAAATCCTCAAGTCTACAAGAGTACACAAACTCTCCCTCTTGCTCTTTGTCTTCTGCTTTCTCTCTGTCTTAGCAACTGCTTCCTCTGTCTCTTCCATTAAAAGCCTTTCAAGCCTATTGATGCTTGTCTGTTCGTCTCCCCTTTTGGACTCTCTGGCTCCCAACCACTGTCCATTCAAATCCCTCTTTGAGCTTTAAACCATCATTGTAGAATGCCCTCAGGTATGGTGGCCACATGTTTTTAAATGGAAAGGACTATTGGCCCGGTTGAAATCCCCGGGAACACGTTTCTCTATTTACGCAGAGAAATACATGAAAACACTGAAAAATCTGACAAAACGCTTTCTATCAAACTCAAACAATATCGAATCCACCTTATAATCCTATTGGGTCCACCTCTGGTTGCTATCACATAGCCACCATTGATCTGTGTGATCTCAGATCCAACAACTAATATTCATTATGGGTGGCTTATATGCGCGGAGATTACCCACCCGAAAAGGCAGTTTTCTCTCTCATGTGCCAAGCCACATGTCAGCCAGTATATGGGATTGGGCAGAGCCCGTCCAATACCACTTACCGCCTGAGGCCCACTCGAAATCCCACTTACCACGAAACTCAAATAATATAAAGTCGCATCGTTAAATCTTTCAGGTCTGGCTTTTATCGCTTTGGGCATATTTCCTTTGTATTTCAGTTTTTATTCGGAAATGTCCTAATACATAGAAAAGCTCAACAAATCCCTTTTTATCGGAACTCAAAATTTATCAAGCCGCATCTATAAGCCCCGTCTGGTCTGGCTTATTGCAAATCGCATATTGTATCAGCCCTGCTCCTTTTTATCGCTACAATGTGATATTGCAATGCGATATATCTCAATTGCATATTGCATGGTCTTTGGGCCTCTGGTAAGTCTTCCCTTGTGTTTTAGCGATGCAATATTGCGAAGTTAATTTGGGTCGTTGATCTATGCTCTCGATTAACGATCGTCATTAAATCATGTTGATCATTATTGTGATTCCCATAGGGATGCCTCCGATGTACTCCTCTAAATTCCGCCGATTATGATATGCCAATTTGATCTCGACCGTTGATCGGTCCGATCCGATGGCTCCAGTGCATCTTGTTTGAACCTTCACGTTACTCTGTTTTTTGGCATTCTTCGTGGTTTTTTCTTCTGCGGTAGTGTTTTTTGCCATTCTTCATGGTTTTTTCTTTTGCGATAGTGTTTTCCAACATTTCTTAATGTTTTTCCCATGTGATAGTGTTTCAAATAGTTATGTATATGAAGACTTAGAGGTTTTTAGTATCCATTTTGGATCATTCCTTCCCACTAAAAGGCTTTTGGACCACCAAAATTTGGCTTTTAGGCATCGATCAAGTGAGGATACATCTCTCTCACTTGTTTAACTTCTATCCATTATGATTTGCTTGGATTTGAACCTTTGAGCCCTATTCTCAGGTACTCAACATCCCCTCCACGCATAGTTCTCACCTTCCTTTCTAGAACTACATCTTCCTATAACTCATTGAGATATTCAGACAACAGATCCTCAATAGAAGGCAACTGACTTTTCTCTTCAGGTTCTTCAATCAATGAAGGTTCATACAATCTCAAGTTTTCTGCATTAATGACTAAATAGATCTGCATATAAGCTGGAAAATCAAGGCAAAATGCATTTTCACCAATTTTATGAAGTATCTTGAAAGGTCCATACCTCATTGGTTTTAGCTTCTTACCTTCACCTTGCATTCTGTCTTTCCTGATGTACAACCAGACTTGATCACCAACTTGGAAACTGTGCTCAACTCAATGCTTGTCATGTCTTGCCTTATACTTGGCTTGACTTCTTTCCAGTTGTTCCTATACTACCTGGTGAATTTCTTGGATTTGTTCAATGAACTTGGTTGCTTTGTCCACATCACTATGTCCATCAATGACTATTTCTTTACCAAAGACAAAATCCAAGGGAGAATTTGGCATAAAACCAAAACAAATCGCAAAAGGAGATCTTTGAGTAGAAGAGTGCTTGGCATGGTTGTAAGCATGCTGCACATAACACAAATGCTCATCCCAAAGCTTGGGATGTTTGTTGCAATAGCCTCTGAGCAACTGGACCAATGTCCTATTGACCACCTCTGTCTAACATTCTATTTGTGGATGAAATGTTGTGCTCTTCTTCAACCTAGTGTCCATCAACTCCCATAGATTTGACCAAAACCTCCCAACAAATTGAGAATCTCAATCAGATACAATAGAAGTTGGTAAACCAAAATGAACCCATACATTCTGAAAGAACAACTTGGTTATTTGTTCAACTGTAACTTGCTTGTTACAAGGTATCCAAATACACATTTTTATAAACCTATCCACAACAACATACAAATAATCATGACATTTTCTAGACTTTAGCAATCCCCCAACAAAGTCCATGGAAACACCTTCCCAAGGACGAGAAGGAATTGGGAGTGGAGTGTACAAGCCTAATTTTCTATTACTGGGCTTCCTTTTAGCACACATAGTACACCCTTTAATATATCTAGAAATTATCTCATGCATTGTAGGCCAATAACAGAACCTATGCAATTGTGGAACTATTTTACTTACACCAAAATGACCCGATATTAGAGAAGTATGTGCTTCTCGAATTATGTTAACTCTTTCGGTTTTTGGAATGAATAACTTTCCCAAATGATATAAGAGTTGGTCCTTTACATAATAATCCAATTCTTCTACTTGTTTGCCATGACTTAAAGTTGCATATACATCTTTAAAATCTACATCTTGAGCATATTGTTCAATGTAACTTTCATGCATTATTGAGTTATTCTTAAGTATAGTAGATGCATTTATGATTGGTCTTGACAACATATCTGCAACCTTATTGTGTATGCCCTTCTTATATCTGATGACAAGATGAAATTGCTGTAGAAAACACATCCACCTATAATGACTTAATTGTTGAAATTTAGACGTGAGTGCAAATATTGAAGTGGTTGATGATCTGTATGTATGATTGTTTCCTTACCGATTAGGTAATGTTTCCACTTTTTCACACTTTGTGCTAATGCATACAATTCTTTATCATATGTGGGATAATTAACTACTACAGAAGTAAATGTCTCAGAATGATAACATATGGGTTTACCATGTTGCATCAACACTGCTCCCATGGCATAGTCACTGGAATTTGTCTCAATCTCAAATGGATGTTGAAGATCTGGCAGTGCTAGTACTAGTGTTGTACTAATTTTTTATTTTAAGGTGTCAAAGGCTTTCTGTTGTTTTCCTCCCCACTTAAACAACTATTTTAATCATGTTAAAGCATGTAATGGAGTTGCAATCAATGAAAAGTTAGCAATAAACTTTCTCTAGTATTGTGTTGCCCCTAGGAAACTTCTAACCTCTGTAGCAGATTTGGGTTTAGGCCAGTTCACAATGAATTCAACCTTATAGGGATCTATCTTCAATTGACCACCCCCTACAATATGACCCAAATAATTTAAAGATGTTTTGCCAAACTCACATGTTGACAGTTTTACATAGAGATTTTCGCTTTTCAAAACATCTAAAGTCTACTTTACATGTTTTACATGGTATTCCCATGTCTTACTAAAAACAAGAATGCCATCTAAATAAATAATTACAAAATAATCAATAAAAGGTCTAAGTACATCATTCATAACTCTCATAGATGAAGCAGGAGCATTAGTTAAGCCAAAATTCATAACCAACCATTCATACAATCCTTTCCTTGTCTTGAAAGTAGTCTTCCATGCATCTTGTTCTGCAACTCTGACTTGATGATAGCCACTCCGCAAGTCTAACTTAGAAAAGTAAACTACTTCTTTCAATTGATCTAATAGATCATCAATACGAGGAAGATGATAATGATTCTTGATTGTTATTTTATTCAGCGCTCTATAATCAATGCACATTATCCACGATCCATCTTTCTTTCTCACCAGCATGATTGGAGATCCACATGGTGATGTGCTTGGTCTTATAAACCCTTTATCGAGCAACTCTTGTACCTACTTCTTTATCTCAACATTCTCTAAAATTGACAACATGTACATTCCAATGTTAGTTAACGAAGCATCTTGCTACAAACAAATATCATGTACTATTTCTCACTTGGGTGGTAGGCCTTTTGGTTCTTGAAATAGAGAATCATACTCTGAAACAACTTTAACTAAATCAACTTTCTGTTTAGAATCACAGCCTTCAAATGCATTAGATTTTTCAGAATACTTTGCCTTTACAACCATTGGTAAAACTGCTTACTTCAATTCACAATTCTTTTCATCTGTGCGGAGTTAATGAGAGAATAGTTATTTTTGAGTTTATGAGCTCTTACAATATATTCTATTCCATATTTAGTGAGTTGATACTTATTTTCAGCTCTATAGAAGATAACTTTCCTATCATACAAGTATGGACTTCCCAAAACAATACCACATATATCCAAGGGAACTATATCTAACTCAACCTCATCTACAAACGTTGATCCAATAGCAAACCTAAGTTTACATTGTCTCGTTACTTGTAGCTTTGTTTTATCACACACCCAACCTAATGGATATGGATTCTCATCAGGTTTTGTTTGTAATCCCAACTTCTTTACAATTGTTTCAGAAATCAAATTTACTTGTGATCCACTATCAAACAAATTATCAATCTTATTATGCTTGGAAATTACTCTAATACGAAAAAGCTCATTTCTTTCTCTCTCATCACTTTCATTAATAACAGATTATGTAGAATTACTTATGGATTCTTTAGAATATTTACCTCTAATACCTGTGGTTGTAACTATTGTTTCATCGCCTGAATCTGATCCCAAGTCTTGTTGAATAGCTGCAACATTCTTTCTCTCCTTACCACCGAACTTCTTGGGTTTCAGTTCTGGATGCAAAGACCAGCAGTTTGCCTCATCGTGTCCTTCTTTCTTGCAATGAGTGCATGAAGGTTTGTACTTCTTTACAGTGTTTACTTTCCTCTCCTTCCTTTTCAGTTTCTTCTTTTACTTGTTCTTTCTTACAAAGGATTTAGATGTCCCCCCAATCTCTAGGTTTACATTCTTACCTCTAGTTTCTAGATTTGTTGCTTGAACTGATACATCATCTAAGCTAGTGGGATTAAACATGAGTATAGTATGCTTTAAATAACCATGCAGACCACCTATATACTTCGAAAAAGTCTTAGGTGAGTCTAATGATATTCCTAGAGTTAAAGCTCTTTTCCTGAATTCCTGAGTATAACCTTGTACACTCTGACCCTTCAATTGGCGAAGAGTTTTCCAACTCATCATTGCCTATTCCATGTAAGCTAAAGGATATAATTTATTTTTGATTGTAGAAACAAAGTCTTAACAAGTAGAAAGGATTTTACCATGTTTTTTCAGATCAGCTTTTGTCTTACCTTCCCACCACACTAGTACAGTTCATCCAAGTAAAAGACTATCCGACTGAATCTTTCTCCTTTCTGAATCAATGTTTTACACCCTACAATATACATCAATTTGTCTTATCCAATTATCTAGCTTCTCTGCATTTAGTTCTCCATCATAAATTGGCAAATTAAACTTCACATCTAATTTAATCAAAGAAGTTTTCTTCTTTTTCTTTTCAAGGCCAGTTTTATGTGAAGAAGATGATGAGGATGATGAAGGTGATGGTGGAGGAGTTGGTGGAGGAGGCATTTCTCCTTTTCCTTTTCCTTCTAGAGAGGCAACTAGAAAAGGTTTCTCTACTCCTTTGTCTAATTTAGGTGTTGAGGTGCTTTCAGCTCGACCCTTCTTAAATTCTAGGTACATCTCTTCCACCATGGCTTGGAGTGCCTTAAAACCTTCCATAAATTGAGATTCTGATCCCAATGGAGTTTCTTCTGCCATTCTCCTCTGAGAATAGACTCTTCCAATTTCTGGATTAGCCTCAACAAGTTCTCCTTCTCCTAATCTGATCTTTAATCTAGTTAGCATTCAAAATCCAACACAAGCTTGTCTAACCTTAACAAAACCTAAAGCTCTGATACCAGTTCATTTGACAATGGGATCTTAAATCAATATAAAGGTATTACAAACTCATGTGTAGGAATGCCTATATTACTTAGTGAAATGGATCGAAAAGATTGCAAATAATATAGAAAATGAGCAGTGAGAAAACATAACAGTCACACACATTAACACAACAAAATAATCAAGGAGTTCACCAGACTTCCTGGCTATGTCTCCTTGTCTAGCCTTTAGTGTTTGACCTCTACATTATGTCTTCAAGAGCAGATTATTACAAGTGTGAGCTCAAATTGATTCTCAACACAATAGTGAAAAAACAACAGGGATTTACTTAAAATCCTCAAGTCTACAAGAGTACACAAACTCTCCCTCTTGTTCTCTGTCTTCTGCTTTCTCTCTGTCTCAGCAACTGCTTTCTCTGTCTCTGCCATTAAATGGATTTTAAGCCTATCGGTGCTTGTCTATTCCTCTCCCCTTTCGGACTCTTTGGCTCTCAGCTGTTGTCCGTTCAAATCCCTCTTTGAGCATTAAACCATCATTATAGAATGCCCTCAGTTATGGTGGCCACCTGTCTTTAAATAGAAAGGCCCACTGGCACAGTTGAAATCCCCGGGAACACGTTTACTTGTTTACACAAATAAATACACAAAAACAATGAAAAATCCCACAAAACGCTTTCTATCGGACTTCAAAAAATATCGAATCCGCCCTATAATCCTATCAGGTCTGCCGTTGGTTGCTGTCACACACCCATCGTTGATCTGTGTGATCTTAGATCCAACGACTAATATTTATTTTGGGTGGTTTATATGCGCGGAGATTACCCACCCAAAAAGGCGGTTTTCTCTCTCCCACGCCAAGCCACGTGTCGGCCATTGTATGGGATCAGGCGGAGCCCGTCCAATACCACCTACCACCTAAGGCCCACCCAAAATCCCACTTACCATGGAGCTCAAATAATATAAAGCCACGTATTTAAATCTTTCGGGTCCAGCTTTTATTGCTTTGGAAACATTTCCTCTGTAGTTTTGTTTTTATTTGGAAATGTGCTAATACATAGAAAATCCCAACAAATCCCTTTTTATCGGAACTGAAAATTTATCAAGGCACATCTATAAACCCCGTTGGGTCTAGCTTATCACAAATCGCATATTATATCGTCCCCACTCCTTTGTATCACTGCAACGCGATATATCACAATCGCATATCGCGTGGTCTTCGGGCCTCTGGTAAGTCTTCCCTTGTGCTTTAGTGATGCGATATTGCGAAGTTAATCTAGCTCGTTGATCTGCGCACTCGATCAATGGTCCTCGTTAAATTGAACTAGTTGTTATCGTGATTCCCATAGGGATGCCTCCGATGTACTCCACTGACTTCCCGTGATTGTAATATGTCGATTTGATCTAGATCGTTGATTGGTCCAATTCGATAGCTCCTGTGCATCCTGTTTGAATTTTCGCTTTACTCTATTTTTCGCCATTATTCGTGGTTTTTTCTTCTGTAGTAATGTTTTCCGACATTGCTTAATGTTTTTCGCATGTGAGAGTGTTTCTGATAGTTATGTATATGAAGACTTAGAGGCTTTTAGGATCCTTTTTGGATCAGTTATCAAAGGAATTCTTCGCTTCCTCTCTTTGCAGTCTTGTCCGTCAATCGTATTTCTCTATCTTTTTTATTTGGGTATTTTGTTGTGGTTGTAGGTATCGAACTTGGATAGCTCCTTGCTAAGTTTGAGGTGAAAGCTCCCTAGTGCAAAAAGGGTAGGGCCTTTCCTTTGTGACTGGTAGTTTAGTTGCATGAAAAAACTTAAAACCCCAAGATGGGTTTTTTCATATCATATTCTTGAGCAGTGTTGTGCTTGTCTCAGGTTTGTATGAATACACTATCAATTTTGTGAGCAAGGTAGAACCTATCCGTTTGATAATATGTATATTTTTATAAACCCTTGCTCGGTTTGTTGTTGAATACTGTGTGGAGCTCATCCAATGTTACGGCTAGTTCGATGTACATTTTGGAATCTTTGAAATGACAATAATTTAGATTTTGTTTATCAAAATATTTTTGTAAAATGTACCTTTGGTATCTTATTTGCAATGTTGTACATGCTTTGTTTGTCTCAACTGTAATCTTGATTTTAAATTCAATTGTAGATAATTTACTGCTCCTCCTTGTTTAATTTCAATGCATCTTGGTTCATGGTCCTGCTTCCTATGCTATTAGTTTGTTTATCAACTAGAACTCAGTATGTGTTTAACAACCTATTTAGCCTTAAGATGTGGAGAACGTCACATATAATTATAGAGAATTTATGATAATAAAATGCTTAACACTTATAGTTTGTCAAATCAATTATTTCTGATTATTCTTCTTTCGTAAGATGGCAAACCCTCACCTAGGTGGATCTGGTTTTGTTTTGTACCTTTCAGGCCTTCCCATATGGTTGAGAAATAGTCTTTTAGTTTCAGAATTGAAACTAATCCCTAACACTTTAAATAATACTAATTCAACTGTTCTTTTAATTGCAAAATACAATGGATATGTTAGCTCAAAATTAACTTAAAACAAAATAAAATGAAATTCAAAAACTTCTTCTGGAGTCACCTTTTAGTTAAATGCTCTGCATCACTTTTCCTTTATTATGCCCTCGATATTCATATTGTATAATTATTTGTATGTGAAAATCAATACTTATATTGATAAAGAATGGATATTTTGTTTCATAATATTATATTATAAATAATAAAACAATATTGTTATTAACAAATTTAAAAATAGTATATCTATTTTTTTTAATATGGATTAGATATTATAATTTTAACTTTAATTTTACAATAAACTATATATAATTTTATTTATAATCGCTTTCTATTTTTTATTACGAGAAAGATGCATAATTCTTTTATTAGATAATATAGAGTGGAAAATAATATCTAAAACTAATATATATAATTTTATTTATAATCGCTTTCTATTTTTTATTACGAGAAAGATGCATAATTCTTTTATTAGATAATATAGAGTGGAAAATAATATCTAAAACTAATATTGAGAATAAAAAGAATCTTATTTTTAATATGAAGTAATTCCTTTATTACTCCATATAGAATTAACATGTGATATCTAAAAAATGATATTGATGTTTTCAAATGTATAGTTGATATTTACTTAATTAAGGTGATATATATATATATATATTATATATATATATATATATATATATAGTTAGTATGGTCATAAGTAAAATATTTTAATGTGTTTATTAAGTGACATGATTTGATGCCAATTTTATATAGGGAGATAAAGTAAATGAAATTAAAAAAATTCTCACTTCAAATTTTGAGGGAGAAATAATTCAATGAGCACATAAGAGAGAGAGAGCACAAATGAAAATAAAAAAATTGTTATGGCTAAAAGATTTTATTAGTCTGTTCATAAATATAAGAGAGATGTGTAATTTGGTTCATGCTTAGTAAAGAGTTGACAAACACATGTTAATGATGGATCTATCTAGGGTGTCCTGAAGATTAAAGGGATGTGCAATTCCTCCCATGCGTAGCTATTATGCTTAGTATGAATTTAATGCACATATGAGTTGACACACACTTATAACCAACATAGACACATATTATATGACAACCAAGATAATCAAATTTCTAAAATTGCAATTTTTTTTTTCAAATTTTACACTAAAAAATTTCATCCGAAAAGATTAACCTAATAAATTTTGTGAAAGATTATATTTAAAAATATAATTTATAAAATCTATTTATATATTATAAATATTTATATATATGTGAATTATTTTTATTGAAATAGATATCATATTGAAAAAAAAAGTTGTAAAATAATCCAAAAATTATTTGTTCAGCCTCTTATATACCGCTATGTACAGTTTGCCTACAAATAATATCCAGATGGTCACCCGTAACATAGCATATGAACAGGAGACAACCCATGCCTGCCCACATGTGCTACGGTCCGAGGTGAACAGGGTAGAATCTTTACGTAAATGTATATGGCAACTCTGAATCTTGACGAGCTTACTGATTGGATTGCATTGGTGGAAGTATCATTTCTTCGACCAGATTGAAAATCACCAATTGGATTGCAGAGATAGAAAGTGTTTTGTCCCCAATGATTTTAACTTTGTATGTACTAGGTCGCAAAAGATAAGCTCATTTTGGCAGGAAAACAGGAAAACAGGCATTTCTATAGACGACAAAGTATATATAGAAATTTCTACACGTTTCATAATTTAAAGTTTGAGTGGACCTAATAATTTTACAAAGTTGTCAATAACGTTTGGAAAAAGTGCGGAAATTCTAGAATGGATTGCACGGTATCTGAATGAATGTATGTAAATGGATTGTAGTTTTTGCTTAAAGATCAGTTTTACATGCTACCTTTTTGGTCTTTATGAGACATGTAGTAAATAAATTCTAGAGATGAAAGAAAATCTGGCAGGAAAGAAAGGAAAAGTTGAGAAGAAGAAGATGCATAAGAATGTCAAAAGAGTTGGAATGACTGGAAGAGCAAAATTGGAAGGTAGGCAGTCGAACTGCAGTTATAAAAAAAATGATGCTACAAAGATTGCTGTTGGAACTCCAGCATATTAAAAGCATTTTTAGAACAAAGCCAAAGTTGAATGTAGGAGTTGTAATTTGAATATTGTTAGAATACATTGTTTTTAATATGGAAGTTTTGCAATCATAAAGTAGATAATTCACCTGAATCCTTATAAGGTATCGTGTGTGTGTGCATATAAGGCACAAAAATGCCTCACTAGTGCATGATTGATTTCCATATTGAATCCGTACAAGGTATCGTGTGTGCATTTAAGGCACAAAAATGCCTCACTAGTGCATGATTGATTTTTGTGCCTCACTAGTGCATGATTGATTTTCATATTGGAAAGTAGTAGGAGAACATTGTATGTGTGGTTTTTCTACAACATATTGGGAGGAAAAAAGAAAAGTTTAAGCTGCATGTAATTGAGAAAGAAAATGAGAGAGGATAACCCAGTTATGCTTATTGATATTTGAAAATATGGGCTATCCATATAATTAATAGAGAGATAATGAAACAAATATATTATCAGAATTTAAGTTGTAAACTTTTTATAGGTTATTAAGAAAACATCTATAAAGCAAATAAGATATTTTGCTATAAAGATGATAATTACATTGTGGATTACAACTCTTCAATCTCTTGATAATGAAGTAGGTACATACATTATACAAACCACCATAAATTTAGTAAACCAATATTGTTATACAAATCACCAAAATATTTACTCAAATAAATTTGAAATTTTACATTCTTTTAATTAATTATTGTCCAATTATTATGAAAATGAAAATTGTGAAATATGTTAGGAAGTTTAACAATTTTTACTTGGCTTCTGAAAATTGTGAAATAAGCCAAGAAGTCTAACAATGTTTTGTTGGCTTCTGGAAATTGTGTAATAAGTGAAGAAGTCATGCAGTTTTGTCATGTAATATGTGATCAAAGTTTCACAGAAAAATATCTGTCAAGCAACATTGTATTCAAGAATGAACGAAGAAGAAATGGCCAAGAGAAAGAAGAGTAAAGGTCGTAAGAGTAAGAAGAAGAATTCCCCAGAGCATTAGTATTTATGTACAGTAAAACATATGCCATTCCTATATTAAAATAAAATATATTCAAAATCCTTTAATGTTCCTCACTATTTAGTTAACCCTTCATCAAATATTAAGTCAGAAACAGGAAACGGGTTAAAGGAGATAACATCTGGTACTAGACCTTTGATTGCAACTAATCTCTTGAATGTTGACATCACCCTACTTAAAATTCAATAGTAGGCACTCGAAGTGCAGTAAAAATATAGAGTTTGATACTGCAAAGAGTGCTATTGGAAATTGAAAAATAACCCAGGAAGGAATTTAAGAAGATTAAAAGTATTTTCAAAACCCTAGCAGATTAAAAGCATTTTCAAAACACAGGGTAAGGTTAATCTAAATGTTATAATTTAAATATATATGATAGTTCATGAAAAACCTTTGTTCTTAGTATGAAAGTTGTGTAGAGATTAGTTATAATGTATAAAAATCACGGGAATTTGTACGGTATCATGGTTGCATATAAGGAAATAATGTGTAATGTATCATGGTTGCATATAAGGGAATAAATATATCTCACTAGTGCAAAATTGGTTTTCACATTGGAAATCAAGAGGAGAGCATTTTCTGTAACCCTTTTTCATATTTTTACTAGGAAACGGTGTCATTATGATTTGGGAAGGAAAGAAAAGGTTTAAGTTGAGTCCAATTAGAAAAGAGATTCATAAAACTCTGAATGTTATATCATGAAAACATTCATGAAGCACAGTAAGATATTTTACTATACAAGATGAACAGTACAACTTTTTAATCTCTTTGGATTTTTAGATATGTTGAAGTACATACCATTAAGTAATGTACATGGTAAACCACTTAATGTAAAGTATTATAAGTTTAATAAACCAACACAGTTAGAATATTCACCAAAACATTTACTCGAATAAATTTTGAATTTTTACAGTATTTTTTTTAATTAATTATTCTCATATTCTAAGAATGTTTATCCACTTATGAAAATAAAAATGGGGTAATAACCAAAAAAATCTAAAAATGTTGTGTACAGTCGTAAAATTTGTCAAATAAGTCAAGAAGCAGTGAATCCTTGATATGCAACATGACAGCAAAGGAAAACATGTTGCTGTGTTATGCAACATTGTGTCCAAGAATGTTATATGACAGGAAAGGAAAACATGTTGATGTGTTATGCAGCATTGTGTCCAATAATGTTGAACAAAGGGCTAATGGCTAAGAAAAAAAAGAGAAATGGTGGGTACCAGTAGGAAAAAGAAGTGAAAGACTGGTAAGAGAGGGTAGAAGAACTCACCAGATTGTTAAGCATTACTTTGAGGGTTTGTATGGAGTAAAACAGATAGTAAAGGAGTAGGAGGGAATCTCAGAAATTTTTTGGATCTCTATGGAATTATAACAGATAACCAACGAAAAGAGAATGGAATCTTGGGGACTTTTGTGCAGCATAACAGATAGCAAAGGATGTGTAGGGAAGGGTGGAAGACATGGTGACAGAGAAGGTCATAAGCCAGGGATGAGTTGCATGTGTTGGGATTAAGAGGATTGGTCAGTTTTGCCAAGGGCGAATAATATTGTTGAAGCTGGTTTCTCGTGTACTCTGTTAGTGGGATTTTAACTTCTTTCAATCGGGGCATTGTGATGTAGGAGCCCATCCTGCACCCAACAACCCAGGGACATTTGATTGGATGTTTAATTTCATCTGATATTTTCAGTTCATCGTATAAAACAACAGATGCTTCACTAGGATCCCGCGTTCGTGAACGAATATGTAATTGACACGGGAGTTGACTCAGTGGGAAAGCTTCTCCCCTGTTCGTAGATCCAGTTATGCGGAACCATATGACAGGGTTCTCTTATCCACGTCAGCTGACCGTAATCGGTTCCTGGAAAAACGAAAGCATTATTCCATGCATTATTAACAAACGAGGAATGATGTTTGGCCAGCCAAATTTATCAGTCCTATATAACTCCTGGCACCCACGTAAGGTTCATATTTTAATTGTGTAATAGAGCCTGAAGGGTTCGAAGCGAGCCATTGCTCGAACTTATTAATTCAGGGCCTAAAGTGAAACGCGAATAGTGAAGACTGGACCCAACGCTAAAAGAGTAAATATTGTACAGAGGAATTGAAGGAGTGGTCTTCGGAAACTACGATGTTTCTTCGACTCAGGTTTTCACTTCTTCTATTTTGAATATTTTGGAAGGAGAATGTGAAGTTCATAGTCTTCGTGATCAAAAGAAAGGTATGTAATTCGATTAATAAAGGTTAAATTGATGACCGTTCACTGATTAGTTTTCAATCTTCTTGTGGGATAATTTGTTTTTTTCAAAGTTCAGTGAACCTTCAATTGTATCCTTGTATGTTATATCAGTGACCGTGTTCAATAAGTGGGAAATTGCAAGGCGATTTGCAGATTCCATAGACAGCAAAGCAAGTGGAGAATAACTAAGTAGGCTTGGAAATGTATATATAGATGAGCGGAGGTTAGAAGATGCCAAAGAGAAATTGAAGGTGACTTCCAAATACCATGTAGGTTAATTTAACACGGGAAACCTGCATGGGTTGGATGTGACATGTTTAAATAATATAACGTTCTAGAAAGAAAGTGGAACTGCATTGATGATAGAATCAAGAAATTTTCAATAAACGTGTTCATTGAAAATAGAAGCAAGAGGATCTCAATAAAAATATCATGGTGATAAAATATATTTAAAGAAGGAATGGATAATACATCTTATCGTTGATATGGAATTAAAGTTTATAAGTTTTTAACAGAGTTAATGAAATTTAAAAATAATTTTATTAT